>LBNU01029759.1:0-19039 GCA_014162995.1 Artemisia annua
CCTTTGTTTATAATTTTTGATGCTTAACCAATGCTACATATTCTGTCTCTTATTTCTGTTTCATATTACTTCGTTGTTATATCTGTTCACTGGGCTTTTTAAGCTCAGCCGCATTTCTTTTCCCGCGGCAGGTTTTAGAAGGAAGCTGGGTTATGGGTGAAGAGTGCAAATAGGAGCTTTAGTGAGGATTTTGCTTTAATGTATTTCTAGTGGTTTTCAGAGAAGATTCTGTTTAGCCATTTGTATTTTAGATTCTGAAATGTATTCCTTTATCATGAAACCGTTTGTAACCTTTGAAATTCAATTGTAATACATATGTTGTATGTCTGTTTATGCTTTGATATGTCACCATAATGTAACACATCTACCCTTGTCGGGTTGGGGCGTTACATGTAGGCCGTCAGGTTATGATTTAAAGAGTGACGACCCAGAGAGGAATAGAGAGTGACGGTGTCAGAAGTGGATCTAGGCCATTCGAGAAACCTAATGGCGGCGAGCTGACGGCGTCAGCCTCTATAACCTGACGCCGTCAGAATGTAAAATCTATATATAGTTTTCTATTTTTCATTCATACCGGGTGGCACTATGTGGAGAAACTTTGCACCCAACCTAGAAGACGAATTGTTCTCTGTACTTTTTAAATCCAACCCTTGAAAACCTCATAGAGACATTAAAGAATAAGAATACACTTAATTCAATCAATATGTTTATAGTTGTGGTTGATTATCTCTTTGCTTGTCTTTTAATTAACATGTGTTAGCTAAATTCTCTTGTGTCTCTTTAGTCTAATGAAAACCTAACATATTAATTGGTTAATTGATGTGTGTTGTTGTTGGGATGATGATCCATCAATGTAGGCAAAGAAAACGCAACTCCTTAGGGTAAGTGCTGAACGTCTGGGAACATGTGCCAAGGCATCAGGCTATTAAGGTAGTATTAACGCAAGCCACTGGTACCACCTATGTTGTGCCGTGCATGGCATAGGAGGGAGGCAAGGCCATAAGAATGGAGAGATAATGTATCGCCACTCCATGAGATTAGAATACACCCTTCTCCATCAACACAAGTACATACCATATCAATGTAATTGTAAAAGTATAGGAGTAATAAAGTCTAAGTAAACACAACTTTTCTCCATATAGTTTTCACAACCACAATAGTTTAGATATTTTATTTTATTTGCAATTGTAGTTATCTTGGGTTAGTTGACTAGCAACTAATTCCACCCACTCCTTCAAAACCGAGATTTTAACTTGCTTTCATAAAAACATAAAAATACAAAAAGAATCTTCCTTCACCCTTAGACCTATTAGAGTAGTTTTTCTATCCTAACGAACACTATTCCCTGTGAGAGAACGATCAATCCCCCGTACTTACCACTATCCTATACTACATCGGTCAGGTACACTGCCTGGTGGGGTTGTAAGCCTCTTGAGATCCCTCGAGAGGTAAAACCTGTTGTAAGGTCACAAAACCACGCATCAAGTTTTCAAAGCAAAGGTGGATTATCTGGTTAGGAAATATGGTGTAGAATTTTGATTTTCTCAAATCGCCAAAGGTGACAAACATAATACGATAGTTGTTAGCATCAAAATGCTTCGTCAACAAATCCATAACCAGAATAATATTAAATCGGACATTCTCAAAAGAAATGGATTAGCAGAACAAACTCATCTTCAAATATCTCAAGAACGCGTCGGACAAATCGGATATTCATGATGGAAGGTCACAATATTATCATAGAGATAGGATAGGCAGGGCAAAATCAATAATGAAGAAGGAACCATAATATGCTTATCCAAAAGCAAAGGTAACCGTAGAATGTGTCGGACACATCGATTTCTAAGCACGCGAATTTTCTGAACGGACGAAAAAGCATCTAAACGAATGACAAACAAATCAAGGATTGAGGTTCAAAAGGAAGTTATAACTTGAGGAAATGAAACCTATAAGGCATTACTACGAAGTCTCAAAGCATACTAAACTTATGTTGCATAAATATTCTAAGTCTCCGGAACGAATGATCTTACAAGGCTTACTAAAAGTAGAGGCAAAATCAGAGTGATGCGGAAGCAAGATAACTAACCAATGTCTTATCATCTACCCAATCCTCACCGGTCATACTAAAGTTCTTAAGGGGGTAAACCTAAAGCAAATCCTTCCAAGGTTATTCCATAAGCTCCTAAAGTGTAAATCTAAGGGTCCAACTCTTCACATGCCATAACTTATATACTACAAGTCGCAGCCTGAGCTCTGATACCATAATTGTAACACCCCAACCCGACAAGGGTCAAAATATCACATTATGGTGCCAAATCAGAACATACAAACGCAAGCGAAAGGCTTATAAACATAAAGTTACAAAGGTATTCTAAGGATACAAAAGAAATACAAACTCTATACAAAAATGAGAATACAATACTAAACAAAAATCTAATCGAATCTAAATCCAAAATCTAATATTCCAGATGTAAATGGGCTTCTAATCATCAGGGTAGTCCACTAACGCTCCTATGCTCTCTCTTCACCCAAAACCAGCTTCCAACCTAAAACCTGCCGCAGGAAAGGAAATGCGGCTGAGCTTAAAAGGCCCAGTGAACAGATATATAACAAAGCAAACGGATAAATGATACGTGTATAAGTACAAGAAAAGGAAATCATAAGTTTCTGCTTAAAGGAATATCATCTGTCAAATGCATAAGAGATTAACGTACAACTGAACGAATATCATAAATCAAAGGGAAACGAAGCATCGTAAGTATAATCATAAGAGAATAATGAGCACGTATGAACAAAGAAGCGTCTAAACAAAGTACTTGAATAGACAAACAAATCATAAGAAAGCCACGAGCCGACCTACTGAGGTACTAGATAGATCTCGAATCACAAAACCACATATCCTTTAAATCATAAGTTGTACAAGGAGCTGCAGACTCCATTATACCAGAAGTGAAAGGGGTACAAGGCACGTACAGCCAGTCACTAAGCCATGTCATATCAGAAAAAAACCTAGGATGCATCCATACGCTCCCTGAAACAGAATACATATACAAGTACAAGACTATGCATATATATAACAGAATGGCCATAAGTGCACATAATTATATAATCATAACAGAAGGGAACACCGGAGACTAATCACACCGCCCTAGATAGTGTCATGCCTTCGGTGCCTCGATGACACGGCCATGGTACGGTGGTACCTCCATGACTAGAATAAAAACCCGGGCATCAGAACATAACATATCAGAACAAAGCTATCCATAATCGAAGCAATCATAGCATATCAATCAGAGCATATTATCATAACAGAATCTCATATCAATGAGATAGTATACAAATCATCATAACAGAATGGATAGCAAACAAAAGCATATCAAATGATAATATCAAAGGAATTATTAGCAAAGGCTCATATCAAATGAATCATATCATAGCAAACGAATCAAAGTCAATGATCAAAAAGTCATGAAATCGGAACCCTTACTGAGAAAGGATATAATATCTGTACCTTAAACCGCCAACGAAATCATATCACAACATAAGAATAGGAAGTCACTCCTTCTTCAGCGAATCTACACGAATTAATGATCGGCTTATTATAAATACCTTATTCTAAATCAGATTACTCATTTAGTCGGCTTTCCATTTTTAGTAACTTTCCCAAATTTGGCAAGTTCTCCGAATTAGTAACTTTGATACTTTAGGGTTATAAGTGATAATTAAATAAATTTAAAGGTTTAATAATGACAATCTCATAGTTTAGAGTTAATTACTGTAGGGTCAAAATGTAAATTATTAAAATTAATTATTAAAAATGTCAAATTAAAATTATTTTAAAGTTTATACTATAATTTTTATATTAAAATGATAATTTTAGACCTCGTTGTTTCATAATTTATTTTAACGCAATCACGACATTAATTTAGACCGCGACGACCAAAAATATGATTATTCACATGTATACTCATACATATACAGGTTTAACATATTAGCTCAGATTCATTTTAAACTCACATTACTTTTGTCACTCAAGTTCATGTTCAGTATGCATGCATGCTTTTTAGCCTATATGTTCACTCGATTACTCAGGGACAATATCAAACGGGCCGAAAGACAAACATATAGCACTAATGTGTAAGGAAAGCTTTAAATTTATAATACTAGTTTCAACGATTTTAATAAACCAAACACACGGGTAAAGTATAACTCCCGTTGGTAGTATTAGATTAAGGTAAGACCAGGTCGTATCCACAGGGACTTAGTTCGTTCGGATTAAGTATAATAATTAGTAAATCAAGACAAATAACGATTATAGAATTATGAGATATTCAAATATTAAAACAAATGATTGTTATGGTAGCTTAGATAATCAAGTGACAATGCTTATGTTTGACCTTAGTTTGATAAAGGAGCATAACTTATAAGAAAGCTATTTTCATCAAAAGAACAATTTCATAACTCGTAGGTTCAATTCAAGATTCATATCTACCCATTAAGTGATTTCTCTCGAAATAGTATTTCATATCAAGTCTAGATTATTATTGATTTTTCTAAGTGGATTTCTCCTTTCAAAGACTAGTAACGCAGACAAGTTCCTAGAATTGCGTTTAACACGTTGGTTCTTTCGACCTATCCCAACATATTATATTCAACCAGTTTCAATAAATAAAAATAATAAGACTAGAGATGAAATAGTTCACAATATAAACTTAAAATTGGTAGAGAGCAAAACATAATCATAAGTCGCTTTATTATATTCACATATCCAAGCAATCACAAGAGGTTTAGCCTCTCATGGCTAATGAGTTCATAACAACAGAAGTGAGTAAATAGTAAACAAGAGACATACATATTGGATTGATCAAATGATTACACAAGTGTCACAAGTAACCAAGAATTTGACACCAACAAGTAATTAACACCCCCTGTTATGATTCGTTCACCCCTGCAAATGGCTCTGGATCACGTATTACTTCGAACTTAACTTAGTGGAAATTGGTTATATAGTTGAGAGTTCAAATGCTTGCAAATGAGCTCTATTTATAGGCATTCTGATATGCGAAGTACGGCGCACAGGCTTTGTGAGTGCGGTGCACTTTCTTATTTTCTTGGTGCCAAAGCTTCATAAATGCAGAGGAAGTACGGCGCACTTTATTTGTAAGACCGACGCACTTTGATTTAATATTATATATTGAC
The DNA here is from genome assembly GCA_014162995.1 of Artemisia annua. Lineage (NCBI taxonomy): Eukaryota > Viridiplantae > Streptophyta > Magnoliopsida > Asterales > Asteraceae > Artemisia > Artemisia annua. The sequence goes on from LBNU01029759.1 coordinate 5,200, forward strand.
TTCCTTTGACCGAGAGGAAAGTGCGGCGCACAAGACTGGAAAACCGGCGCACTTGGCTTGCATGAAAAGATAATCATGAAAGACTTCTTATTTATTTACTTCAAGTGGCGAAATAGTAGGTTTTGAGATGTATAATGCTTAGATCATCCGAGAGTGAACCTGCATTCATTTTATGCTATTAAGTACCAAAAGTTCACATCAAATGATCATAAAACATGTAGTATAATGTTTAAGGAATATGTATAATTAGAGCGTTATCAAATACCTCCACATATAGCTATTGTTTGCCCTCAAGCAATCAGGTGAGAAAATTCAATTTGTTTTGTGATCATGGAGATATATTATCAGATTTATTATTATACTAGAAAGGTATTGACACATAACTAAAAACACCTCACGAATGATTATTTTTAATTGATTCACACAATTCACTCGAATAGGGTTAAGTTCACTCAATATTTGCAAAGATATGATTAAATAGCTACCATAGGCTTGCACAAAACATAAAGACAACTCCGACAAGGCGTAAGCACCAGACAATGATATGAATGAGGATTTTTTTTCGGGTTTGGCTTAGGGATTAAGGGTATGAGCAAGGCATGGATAATTTTTCTTGTTGTTTCTTGTAGGATTTGTAGAAGAATATACTAAACAGCTGCTGATCATCAATATACAAAGATCTTTTATTCCACATAATTATTATTATTTTTTAATTTTCTTTCTTTTTCTCATCATTCATAAATTCTTTTGATTTTCTTTCATCATTACTCATAACTTTCTTTTCTTTTTCATACTTTTCTCATTTCGCAGCGATAATCAATTAATCTTCATTCATTTTAAGCATAAGTAATTGGGTTTAAGAATAAGGAAAAGGCTTAGGCTCAGCATGCTGTTCTAGGTGGCAATAGCACTAAAAATGAGCGCTAGAAGGTTACTTTCTTGAATATACTAGTGACCAGTGTAATCAACTAGATTATGATTTCATATTAATCTTCATTCATTTTAAGCATAAGTAATTGGGTTTAAGAATAAGGAAAAGGCTTAGGCTCAGCATGCTGTTCTAGGTGGCAATAGCACTAAAAATGAGCGCTAGAAGGTTACTTTCTTGAATATACTAGTGACCAGTGTAATCAACTAGATTATGATTTCATATGATGGCTTTTTGGTGTAAATCCTAAATTTGCCTCAATATCATATAAAATTTTCTATAAAGCATAAGAAATGCAATCTTACTGCGGCATTCGTTATTGATGTATAAGTGCAAGTTCTAGAGCTAATTTAAATCGTCGGCTCACTCGTATGTTTGGAGAAAGTGTAGCAGATATACACTTATAAAGGCTTATAATTATTTCACATTTGTGGTGAATGAAATTGTGTCTAGCTATAGTGTCAATCCAAGTGGATTTGCCTTAATAACTTGTAAAACATATAATTTTTAAGTTTTTAGTAGGGAGAAATGGTTTAGTCATATAATCGGTTTTGTGAAATAAATATTTTTACTATTTGACTCCCCCCTATACTCAAGTTGAACAATGCCCTCAATGTTTATAACTGGATAGATATAAAAATAGGAAAAATATTAGTAGAAAAAGAGAGTAACTTCCCTAGGCCAAATGAGAGAGCATGAAGAGCTTGTGCTTCCCAAATGCGGTCTTCATAATAATCTGCAAAAGATAAAAACAAACACACAAAAATGGAAAATATTTTTGGGTTTTGTCNAGAGTCTATAGCTCGACTCATGTGATTAGTGTGATTTAGTCATTTGGAAAGAAGGGTGTTGATTCTTCCCTTCTATCATTGAAACTTTCTTCCTCATGGTACAATTTAAGCCTGTGACCATTGACTATAAAACTTTTATCGTCAAGTCCGTATTGTTCAACAAATCTGGATGGATATTGGTGTTTAACAATATAAGGTCCAACCCAACGGCTTGTAAGTTTTGGTTGTTTGATTTTGAACTTTGATTGGAAAAGGAGGACTTTATTTCCTTTCTTGAATTCTTTTCTCATTTTTAATTTCCTATCATGCCAAACTTTTGTTTTTTCTTTATAAAGACGAGAGTTTTTATAAGCATAAAAGCGTAGTTCGTCTAATTCATGAAGTTGAAACATTCGTTTTTCACCGGCCGCGATTAAATCTAGGTTACAATTTTTAAGTACCCAGTATGCACGGTGTTTTAATTCAAATGGTAGGTGGTATGCTTTACCATATATGAGTTTGTATGGTGTTGTTCTAGTTGGAGTTTTATAAGCAGTCCTTAAGGCCCATAGAACATCGTCTAATTTCCTTGACCAAATAGTTGAATTTTCTTTAACTGTTTTTTCAAGTATTCTTTTAAGAGCTCAATTAGTATTTTTAACATGACCACTAGTTTGAGGGTGATATAAAGTAGAGAATCGATGATTAACTCCATATCTTTTCATAGCTTTTTGACCTTTTTCCATTAATTTGTTGCAAAAAATGAGTGCCTCTGTCGCTAATTAGAGCTTTTGGTATTCCAAAATGACAGAATAGTTTCTTAAGAAATGTTATAACAACTTTGACATCATTTGTTTGAAGAGCTTGGGCTTCTGCGCATTTTGAGACATAGTCAACATCGACTAGGATATATTCGAATTTTAATGATTTAGGAAAGGGTCCCATAAAGTCTATACCCCAGATGTCAAAAATTTCACAAACTTGAATGTAATTCATGGGCATTTCATATTTTTTAGAAATGTTTCCAGTTTTTTTACATGATTCGCAAAGGCGAACTAGAGTATGTGCTTCTTTTAGAATTGTTGGCCAATAGAATCCAGACTCAAATACTTTTTTAGCGGTGGCGGTAGCACCATAATGTCCACCGGTAGGTCCATGTTGACATTTATCATGAATAGCACGAGTTTCAGGTCCAGAGACACATCTACGGATTATTCCGTCAGGACAAATTTTGAATAAGTATGGTTCATCCCAAAAATATTTCTTTACATCTGAGAAGAATTTTCTTTTCTCTTGGTGAGTCATTCCTTTTCGTAATATATCCCCTGCCAGATAGTTTGCAAGGTCTGCGAACCAAGGCGTGTCTGGAGAACTAATTGCATTAAGAGTTTCGTGGGGAAAACTATCATCTATTTTAATTTCTGTTTCTTCGTCTTCATTTTCTAAACAATACAAATGATCGGCGGCTACGTTTTCAATACATTTTTTTTCTTTGATTTCTATATCAAATTCTTGCAAAAGCAAAATCCAACGAATAAGACGTGGATTAGCGTCTTGCTTTTTAAATAGATATTTGAGAGTGGAGTGATCTGTATAGATCACAGTTTTGGATAGAACTAGATATGTTCGGAATTTATCGAATGCAAATACAACGGCCGTGAGTTCTTTTTCAGTAACCGTGTAGTTTTGTTGAGCAGCGTTGAGTGTTTTGCTAGCAAAGTAAATAGGATAGAAATGTCTACCATCTTTTTGTCCTAAAACAGCTCCGACTGCAAAATCGCTTGCATCGCACATTAATTCAAATGGTAAATTCCAATTTGGACTTATTATAATTGGTGTGCATGTGAGCTTTTCTTTAAGAGATTCGAAAGCTTTTTGACATTCGTCATCGAATTCAAAGGTAACGTCCTTTACTAGAAGTTTAGTTAAACGTCGAGCGATTTTTGAGAAATCCTTAATAAATCGTCGATAGAATCCTGCATGTCCTAAAAAGCTTCTAATGCCTTTCACATTAGTAGGAGGTGGAAGTTTCGAGATTACATCAATTTTTGCTTTGTCAACTTCAAGTCCTGCTCCTGACACTTTATGTCCGAGCACAATACATTCTTTGACCATGAAGTGGCATTTTTCCCAATTAAGCACAAGATTTGCGTCTTCGCAGCGTTGAAGCATTTTATCTAGATTACTCAGGCATTTATCGAAAATTTTTCCATAGACTGAAAAGTCATCCATGAAAACTTCCACGGATTCTTCAATCATATCATGAAAGATTGCTATCATACATCTTCAAAAAGTAGCAGGTGCATTACATAAGCCAAAAGTCATACGTCGATAAGCAAAGGTTCCGAATGGACATGTAAATGCTGTTTTTTCTTGATCCATTTGATCGATTGGTATTTGGAAATAACCGGAGAATCCATCTAGAAAACAGAAATATTCATTTCCCGCTAGTCTTTCTAACATTTGGTCCATGAATGGGAGAAGAAAGTGATCTTTTGCTGTAGCTTCATTTAGTTTTCTATAGTCAATACATACGCGCCAACCAGTGACAGTTCTAGTTGTGACAAGTTCGTCATTTTCATTTGTTACTACTGTTATACCACCTTTCTTAGGTTCACAATGAATAGGACTTACCCACGGGCTGTCTGCTATAGGGTAGATGATTCCTGAGTCAAGGAGTTTAACAACTTCCTTCTTGACAACTTCTTTCATATTCGGATTGAGTCTTCTTTGCTTTTGAACTATTGGTTTCTTATCATCCGTTAACTGAATTTTGTGTTTACAGAAGGATGAAAAAATTTTAGGTATGTCACTAGTTTTCCAAGCAAAGGCTCTTTTGTGGTTTTTGAGAACCGAAATCAATTTTACTTTTTTCTTATCAGAGAGTTTTGGATGAAATTATGACTGGAAGTAACGATTCTCCTTCTAAGAAAGCATATTCCAGATGGTTTGGTAATGGTTTGAGAATTAGATCAGTTGGTGGTTCTTCTTTATTATCATCCTCGTCATCGGAACTTTCATTTTTATCTTCGATAGGCATAGCCATGAATTGATCATATTCAGCCATAACTTCGTGTTCAAGTATTGTTCCATCGACTGAGTATAGTAATTGATTAAATTCATTTAGCAGTTCATCGAAATCTTCTTCAAGAATTTCTTTGATAACATCAATTCTATAGCATGTATCATCGTTAGAGTAAGAGTGTTTCATACCCTTATCTATTGGAAAAATCATTCTTTCTTTTCCAACTCCAAGATTGAGTTGTTTCTGTTTAACTCGAATCATTGCATCGGCTGTATGGAGAAAAAGGTCTTCCTAAGATTAGGGGTACCTTGCTATCTTCCTCCATTTCTAGGATAACGAAATCAACTGAAAAGGTGAATTTTCCAACTTCAACTAACATGTTTTCAGCTATTCTAACAGGATATTGGAAAGATCGGTCAACTAACCGAACACTCATCTTAGTTGGTTCAAGTGTTTCAATGGATAATTTAGCATAGAGAGAATACAGCATCAGATTAATGCTTGCGCCAAGATCTGCTAAAGCATTGCATGAGAATGTTTTACTGAAAGTACAAGGAATCAGGAAATTTCCTGGGTCTCCAAGTTTTGGTGGAATTTTGTTCTGAACGATAGCTGAGCATTCTTCATTAAGGAAAATTGTTGAAATTTGTTCGAGTTTGCTTTTGTTACTAACAAGTTCTTTAAGAAATTTCCCATAGTTGGGCAATCCGGCTAAAACATCAACAAGAGAGACATTAATTCGAACATCTCGAATTATGTCAAGGAATTTTCCATATTGAGCTTTTATTTTTTCTTTTCTTAAGCGTTGAGGGTATGGAATTCTAGGTTTGTAGGGTTTAGGTACTGGTGTTTCAAGATTTGTGGTTTCCTTTCGAGGAACAGGTTCATCCTATTCTTCGTCATCAGTGAAAACTTCAACAGGTTGTTGAGTTTGACTAGGATCGAGTGGTGGATCATAAGAAGTACCATTTCTTGTGGTAATAGCAATCACATGCTCATGTCGAGCTTGCGGTGGTTGATAAGGTTTGTTTTTAGGATTAGGTTGAGTGTTACTAGGAAGAGATCCAGAAGCTCGGCCTGATTGCTTTTCAGCAAATCTGTCAAATTTGGCTTCCAAATTTTGCATTGAGGCTTGGTGATTTCTAATAGCGGACTCAAGTTTATCTTTTAAGTCCATGAATTGATCTTTCACAAAAAGGTTTGTTGATTTTTTTACTTTAATAAAATCATCCAGTTGTGTTTGAACATCTGGTTTTTCATTAGTGTTTATTCGCTTGTAAGGTTCTCGATTATATTCGTTTTTCGCACTAGGTCTCCATCGTTCACGTTCACGATCACGATCACGATAGTTCTCATAGTAACGGGTGCGTCTAAATGTATTCATAAATTTAGCTTCTTCTTCATGTGACATAGGTGTGTCATCATCACTGAAATTTGTGGTAGCATGGTTTCTGCCACAACGATTATAACTTTCACGTTGTTCTTTTATCTCTTTGTATCGAGCATCCATTTTAATTGCCATGGCATCCATTATTGCCATAATTTTGTTAGTGTCAGAATTACTACTGCCTTCATCAGCCAAAGCAACAGTTTTACGAAGAGAAGTTTTTGGTTTTTGTTCTTTTGCCAAATCTAGTTTAAGTAAGACTTTGTCTTCAAGGAGTTGATACGCTTGATTTGGTGTTTTATAGAGGAATATACCACCGACTGCAGCGTTTAAAGCTTCTTGAGTTATTTCATCAAGACCGTGGTAAAAGATTTTGATTATACTGCCTTTTGTCAAACCGTGTCCATGACAATTTCTTAGCAGTTCTTTCATTCGAAGCCTGGCTTCGGTAAGATTTTCACGTTCATGTTGTGAGAATCCTCGGATTTCTCCGAGAAGTTTATCAAATAGAGCTGGAGGAAAATATCTACTAACGAAAGCAGTACGAAGTTCGTCCCATGATTTAATGGTTCCTTCATCGAGTTCATCAAGCCAAGTTTAGCTTCTCCCGTTAAAGATAGAGGAAACATCATGAGGATTACCACTTCAGTTTTGGTAGCTCCGTATTTGAACATATCGCATACGCTTTGAAATTCATGAATGTGTTTATGAGGATCAGTTTTAATTCGACCATCAAATTGGTTTCCCTTGACAAGAGTCAAGTGATTTCCTTTTATTGCAACTTCATTTGAGGTTTCAGGAATGGTAATAGCTGGTCCAGGGGTTGGTGCAACGATACGATCGTTGGCCCACATTGGTTCATTGTCAGCGTCATCCATTGGATCTTAAATTTGGATTAATTTGATGTAAAATCTGAAGTTTGAGATATCGTCAACAGGTGTGTGGTGAACACGAGGTTGTTCGGGTCTTTCGTCTTTCTGAGAAAAAGGAACTCTTTTGTTATTACGTTTTCTTTTGTTTAAAGTTCTTTTAGGTCCTGATAGAGGTGAAATGGGCTCAGTTTCAGCTGAACGAGTGCGCATTCAAGGATAGAGAGCGAAATTTAAATCAGTTTGACAAATTTCGTTTTTTGAGTAAGTGAGTGCGGCGTACTTGTGTGAAATTGCTATGTGCGGCGTACTTGGCGACAAGTACGGCGGTGTTATTTTTACCGAGAAGATTAATCTCAAAATATGGTGAAAAAAGATGATTCTTTTTGGTTTTTATGAAAAGGTTTATGAATTTTAAGAAAAACGTTATGGATTGAAGTAAGTGCGTCGTACTTGGCGACAAGTATGGCGGTATGTGTGTGTTTTGTGTATAAGTGCGACGCACAAGTGTGTTTGTGCGGCGTGCTCTCTGCAACAGAAGAAACAGAGTGATTAAGGTCACCTATCGACACTCAAGCCTGTTCATCCTGCTTTCTTTCCTTTATATGACTGGAAGAGATTTGAAAAAATTATTGGTTTTGTTTGCTAATTTTACTTCAAAAATACATAAGGAACAAATATTAAGTCCCCGGCAGCGGCGCCAAAAACTTTGATGTGTAAGGAAAGCTTTAAATTTATAATACTAGTTTCACCGATTTTAATAAACCAAACACACGGGTAAAGTATAACCCCCGTTGGTAGTATTAGATTAAGGTAAGACCAGGTCGTATCCACAGGGACTTAGTTCGTTCGGAATTTGTAAATCAAGACAAATAACGATTATAGAAATATGAGGAATTCATTAAAACAAATGATTGCTAGGATAGCTTAGATAATCAAGTGGCAATGCTTATGTTTGATCTCATTTTGATAAAGGAGCATAACTTATAAGAAAGCTATTTTCGTCAAAAGAGCAATTTCATAACTCGTAGGTTCAATTCAAGATTCTTATCTACCCATTAAGTGATTTCTCTCAAAATAGTATTTCATATCAAGTCTAGATTATTATTGATTCTTCTAAGTGGATTTCTCCTTTCAAAGACTAGTAATGCAGACAAGTTCCTAGAATTGCGTTTAACACGTTGGTTCTTTCGACCTATCCCAACATATTATATTCAACCAGTTTCAATAAATAAATGTAACAAGACGAGAGATGAAATAGTTCACAATATAAACTTAAAATTGGTAGAGATCAAAACATAATCATAATTCGCTTTATTATATTCACATATCCAAGCAATCACAAGAGGTTTAGCCTCTCATGGCTAATGAGTTCATAACAACAGAAGTGAGTAAATAGTAAACAAAAGACATACAGATTGTATTGATCAAATGATTACATAAGTGTCACAAGTAACCAAGAATTCGACACCAACAAGTACTTAACACCCCCTGTTCTGATTCGTTCACCCCTGCAAATGGCTCTGGATCACGTATTACTTCGAACTTAACTTAGTGGAAATTGGTTATATAGTGGAGAGTTCAAATGCTTGCAAATGAGCTCTATTTATAGGCATTCTGATATGCGAAGTACGGCGCACAGGCTTTGTGAGTGCGTCTCACTTTCTTATTTTATTGGCGCCAAAGCTTCATAAATGCAGAGGAAGTACGGCGCACCTTATTTTTAAGACCGGCGCACTTTTATTTAATATTATATATTGACTTCCTTTGACCGAGAGGAAAGTGCGGCGCACAAGACTGGAAAACCGGCGCACTTGGCTTGCATGAAAAGCTAATCATGGAAGACTTCTTATTTATTTACTTCAAGTGGCGAAATAGTAGGTTTTCGGATGTATCATGCTCAGATCATCCGAGAGTGAACCTGCATTCATTTTATGCTATTAAGTACCAAAAGTTCACATCAAATTATATGAGAATTTCTAAATATGGATTTTAGGGTTTTACAATTCCATGGCATATTCTCTTTTCTCTTTTATGCCATGTGAGGAATACCCATTCTACCCCTACCCAATTATCCTTTCTGCCTTTCTATCTTTGATAATTGGTTTTCTCATAAACACTTCATAAAACATGTTCCAAATTGGCTATTCGAGTTGGTACACCTTAGATTGATTAATGATAAGGTTTAGTGTGTGAAGTACAATTGGGGGTTTAGCAATGTGATGCGTAGTTTTGCGACCTTGCAAAAGGTTTTACCTCTCAAGGGATCTTGAGAAGCTTGCAATCCCCACCAGGCAGTGTACCTGACCGATGTAGTATAGTGTAGTGGCAAGTGCCGGGGGATTGATCGTTCTACTTAGGGAATAGTGTTCGTTAGGATTGAAAACTACTCTAATTAGGTCTAAGGGTGAGGGATGATTCTTTTTGTATTTTTATATTTTATGAAAGCAAGTAAAAATCTCGGTTTTTTAAGGAGTGGGCGGAATTAGTTGCTAGTCAACTAACCCAAACAACTACAAAGGCAAAGAAAATAAAATAACAATAAAATAAATGTGAGGAAAACTTATATAGAGAAAAATGTGTTTACTTAGGTTTCACTACTCCCTAGCTATCTTTCATTGATTGATTAGTTTGTTATAATTGCGTGGATGACGGGTTGTATTCTTTAATACCAGTCGTGGGGCTGTGTACGTCCTTCCCCAACTCTATAAGCTTATACCTCTTCCTATGGCGACACGTTAAGTATCCAAACCATGGCCTCCTTAGTATTCACTTATGCATTAAACACAACCAATTAATCGTAGTACACATCCGATTCATGTTTCTTAAGACATCAGGCAAGTTACCAATTGGAAGTTAGCCGGTTTTCTTAAGCCTAACATTGATATCATTCATCCAACATAATTAATAACAAACAATCAATAGCTAGGTTTCATCATCTAAGCAAACACAAAGATAACCTAGCCTAGCATATTAATGTAAAGACAAGCACAAGATAGAATCAAACAACACATAGACATATTGAATGATTAATGGAAGACTTATCTTTAATTAAGCATGGATGAAATAAGGGTGAAAAACCTTTACAAAGTGTGTGAAATTCGACATAGGGTTTATCCCTAAGGTTCTCCCAAAGGTTGCACCAAAAAGTTCCTCTTTTATGAATGAAAAATAGAAAAGTATATATAGATTTTACAACTTGACGGCGTCACCTTATGCCCGTGACGCCGTCATCTCGCCGCGATTAGGGTTCATTGATGGCCTGGATCTACTCTTGACGCCGTCTGGTTGTAAAAGGTTCTGGACCGTCTCTCTTTATGTTAAAACTTGACCACCTTGGGCATCACAAAGTGTGACGCCGTCATCTTCAACTTCCAAAATCTTTCTGGCGCATCATGTGTAATCTTCATATCCACCTCTTTGTCAACACTTGACGCCGTCACCTTTTAAGGTATGACGCCGTCAGGTACTGTTTACAGCATAATTTGAGACTTTGTCGTTTTCTTCACTTTTATGCTCAAAAAACGTCCAAAATGCTTCCTTTTCCAGATTTCTTCTTCAAAGTACCTAACATGACAAAAGGAACGATTTGAGGCAGTATTTGACCAAATTATTATGACTTAGGGCTTAAATGACCCCCTAAAAGCGTAACACTTTTCGCCTCATTAAATACCCTTATACTTGAGATTTGCTTGTCCTCAAGCAAATGCGCTTTTATTCTAATCATAATACAAGCTAGGGGTCATTTAACACTAATATAAAATTAATTACAACAAATGATCGTTCCACTTCAATCAAAATAATCACGGAAATTATACACTAGCACATCACAAATAGTGTTTGGATACTCACACTCTCGGGTGTTATAAACCTATATAACTAAATGGAAAATATCTCTCACTACCTGTCATAGCACATAGATTACCATAGGCTTGAGAAAGGATCAAAAACCTCCTCCACTGAGCGTAAGCACCTAGGATAACTATCAAAGAGGTCTTTCAAAGGGTTGTAACATGAGGTGTAGGGGTATGATAAACACGGTTTTGTTGGATAAAGGATATTTTTTACTGGTGGCGAGTTAATAATCTTGGTTAATTACATGTACAATGTGGCGTTGCTAAGCCAAGACTCGACTAGAATTAAGCTAATCATAAAATAACAAAAACATAAAAAGAAACATAAAAGGAAACGGGATGGTAGTTCGTATGTTTTTTCTCTTTTCTTTTTCTAATATATATATTTTTTCGATTTATTTTTGCATACACTCTTGCCCTACCATCCAAAATAATACATCATGGGGGCATCGGTTCTCCCCTTACACTTGAACTTTTACATACTTTACAAATAACTATTCTAATGACTCGAATTAAGATAATCGAGACACTTGGAGTACTTTAAAACATTTCGCACATATGGGGGGTGATAATTGATGTTCTTCCCCATTACTCCGTTACACTAGTACTTTACGTCTTTACCCATGAGCCCCAATCGTCCCAAATCAATATATACAGGATATGACTCGACTTAGCAACCATGTAATCAATTAGATAATTAACTAAGGGTTTAAACAAATGTTGTCACAATAATGCACTAAAGGTGAGTGCATACAAGGAAGGCTAAGGCGATTTGGGTGTACATTTGGGGTGGATTGTAAACAAATTATTCCTTTAAGTAAAATGCTTAAAGTTAGAAATGAAAAAGATAGGCTCTGAGGGGTGTACTGGGGGTATCGTGTACCAAAAATGGGTACATCGTAAAGGTGTGGGAGAATTACTTGACCAATGAAGCCAATGTAATTATATAAACAGGTGTAAAATAAGGGTTCATCCTAATGTCTCTTATCATGTAGTAATCCAACTACACTAATGTAGTCTCACTTGTGGTCTCGGGATGAATCACTAACGCAAGTTTTAGAATCTAAGTACTACTGGTACACTCATAAGCACTAAGGCTTTTCCTAACAAATGTAGGGGCGAACCTCACATATTTGGGTGAAAAATTTTTGAGTGGTACGGTTTGTGCTAGTTATACAACTCCTATCCATGAGACGCTCATTAATACTAAAGTTTCACTCCTATATGTTGTAAAAAAATTTAAATTTGGCGCTAAAATTGCCCTAACAAATATTTCTCTTAGTTTTATTACACACCTAACATTAAACAAACAAAAATCAAGTATAATTGCATTCTCTAAGGTATCAACATTTACCCCCCCTACACTTAAGCTGAACATTGTCCCCAATGTTCAAATAAAAAGATGTAAAAATAAAGAAGGTAAAAGAATGAAACAAATACTCCCCTGATTCATTCGGTGTGGATAATGTGGTAACATGGTTAGATCCTCCTCCAAGAAAATGAACGTACAAAGCTTCCCTTCCGAAATATAAATCATCTTCTTGTCCAATATAACCTGTTAAACCTGAGAAAACAAACAAGAAACCTTGCATAACATCGACGGTAAAATCTACATAAAATAAAATCCTAGAAAAAACAAATAAAGATATAATGCTTGTGGAATGAATATTTGCAGATTCCTGGAGTTTATAAGTTAAAGATTTGATAAAACTTTATGGTTCCGGCAGAAAAACAAAACTTTGCAAAAATTTTCCAGAATTTTACACCTGACGGCGTCAGGCTGGCCTGACGCCGTCAGAGTGTTCTGACAGAAACCTTATGTTTAGTTTCCGAAAAATTTCTTGAAAAACCTATACCTTAATTCCTGGAATTCCTGCAAAATATTCATTATGACTCGATATAATCATTTGACTCGAACAAATACAAATATGCATGCTAATTTAATATTGTTATGATTCATGTTCAATTTTGTTCTTATAAACAAATTTGGATTTCCCTTACACTTATCTTTTGCAAAATACCTTTATATATAGTTAAGACGAAGTTAAAAACAAAATAAAGCATTTTCACAATTTTATATTGAAAAATGAATCATAAACAATATAAATAAAACACACATACGGAAGCAAATAAAAACAAACAAACAAACAATCAAACAAATAAAGCTTGGGTTGCCTCCCAAGAAGTGCTTTTCTTTATTAACGAGTCTTGTAGCTAAACTCAAAGTCACGCTACCTTATGTAAGTGAGTTCCTCATCGAGGACATCTTTAGGGTTGAATTTGGTTTGAAGTTTCCTATTGGGCCGCTCAGTAAGGTATATCTTTTCAAACTTCTCTCCATCCGGGTCATATAATGTCATTTTTATATGCCATGACCCGTGATGAGACGAAAAGTGTTACGCTTTTAGGGGGTCATTTAAGCCCTAATTCGTATAAATGTGATCAAATATTGCCCTAAATCGTTCCTTTTGTCATTTTAGGTACTTTTGAGAAGAATTCTGGAAAACTTGCATATTCGGACGTTTTTGGAGCATAAAAGTGAAGAAAACGACAAAGTCTCAAAAGATGAAGATTTACAACCTGAAGGCGTCAGAAGTCACAAGGTGACGCCGTCAGAAAGTCTTGACAAAAGAGTGGAATCCAATTATCAAATGACGGGCCAGAGAAAATTTGGGATTTAACACCTGACGCCGTCAGGTGTTAGGAAATATAGGCCGTCAGGTTATAAATTAAAGAGTGACGGCCCAGAAGGTGTTATAAGGTGACGGCGTCAGTGGATCTAGGCCATCCGAGAAACCTAATGGCGGCGAGCTGACGGCGTCAGCCCTTATAACCTGACGCCGTCAGAGTGTAAAATCTATATATAGTTTTCTAATTTTCATTCATTAGGGTGAAACTTTGTGGAGAACTTTTAGGGCAAACCCTAAAGATGAATTTTATGTACTTTTTAGGGTTTCCAACCCTTGGAACCCTCATGCTTAATTAAAGATAAGTATTCACTTTAATT
>LBNU01029759.1:23444-42044 GCA_014162995.1 Artemisia annua
TAGAGAATCCTTCAATAAATCGTCGGTAGTATCCAGCAAGACCTAAAAATTGACGTATCTCGGTAGGACTAGTGGGGGACGTCCAATTTTTAACAGCTTCGATCTTGGCGGGATCTGCCTGGATACCTTTACTATCGATCACATGCCCAAGAAATTGTACTTTCTCAATCCAAAATTCACACTTGGAGAATTTGGCGTACAATTTCTCCTCTTTGAGCAGTTTCAGTATGGTTCTCAGATGTTCAGCATGTTCTTCTTTGCTTCGGGAGTAGATTAGAATATCATCGATGAATACAATCACGAATTTGTCAAAGTAGGGTTTGCACACTCGGTTCATTAGGTCCATAAATACAGCGGGTGCATTTGTTAAACCGAACGGTATTACTTGAAATTCGTAGTGGCCGTATCTCGTCCTGAAAGCTGTCTTAGGGATATCCTCTTCCCTAACTCTCAGTTGATGATAACCTGACCTTAAATCAATTTTCGAGTAAACACTCGATCCTTGCAATTGATCAAACAGGTCGTCGATCCTTGGCAGTGGGTATCAGTTCTTCACAGTAAGTTTGTTCAACTCACAATAATCGATACACATTCGGAAGGTTCCATCCTTCTTTTTTACAAACAACACTGGCGCTCCCCATAGCGACAAACTAGGGTGAATAAATCCTTTATCTGACAATTCCTGCAATTGCTCAGATAACTCCTTCATCTCAGAAGGTGCTAACCTATAGGGTGCTCGTGCCACGGGTGCTGCTCTAGGCACCAAGTCAATCTGAAATTCCACTTGACGTGCTGGCGGTAAACCAGGCAAATCCTCGGGAAATACTTCAGGAAAATCTCTGACTACAGGCACATTCTCAAGTCGCTTCTCCTCCAACTTCTTTTCCGTGACTTGAGCCAAAAAGGCTTGACATCCTCGTTCGATGTACTTCACGACTTTAATGCAAGAGAAAATGTTTAGACGTGTTTTACTCTGATCACCGCGGATGATTAAGGTTTCGTCTCCGAGTGGAATGTGCACGACTCTCTCGTCACATATAATTCTAGCATGGTTCTTGGATAACCAATCCATTCCTATGACAACGTCGAAACTACCAAGTCTAATTGGCATGAGGTCTATGGCGAAGGGTTCGTTGAGTAGGTGTAGGGTACAACCCTTGATTACGGTGTTAGTGCTTACTAGTTCTTCATCGGCTAGTTCGATTTCGTAGAAGGTGTTAAGTTTGGTCGGGGGAATATTAAGTAGTGGGGCAACAGAAGTAGATACGAAACTTTGATCGGCTCCAGAGTCAAATAAAACTTTAACGAAGCGATTGTTAAGAATGAACGTACCCGTGACGACGTTCGGATCGTGTTGTGCGTTTCCATCTCCTAACACGTATGTTCTAGCACGTGCAGTGTTGTCTTTGTTCGGGCAGTTACGCTTGTAGTGGCCCTTTTCTCCACAAGCATGGCATACTACCGTCACAGGTTGCAAGTTTGCTCCTGTAGCTTTGCAATCCTGAGTCTTATGACTGATCCTTAAGCATCGTCCACACTTGGCATAACACGGTCCACGGTGATGCATCTTACACTTGTTGCATAGCGGGTCTGGTCCGCCGTATCCAGGGTTTCCGATGGGTGCAGCGACATAAGCCTTGGCAGCTTCTTGTCAGCGGTTTTGTCGGTTATGGTGGTCATTCCTTTCTTGGTGATAGTTACGGGTGTTTTTGTTTCGGTTACCATTACGGTTGTTGTTGCTAGTTGCCCTACGATCATCAAACTTCCTTTTGTGATCGTTGTTCCCTTGAGCAGCGTTACGCTTAATTTCTCTGTCAAGCAACCTTTGGGCAATTGACATTGCTTCTTCCAAAGACTGAGGCTTTGACGAGGTAACGTTTCCTTCAATGCTCCTGGGCAAACCTTCAAGGTACTTCTCTAACAACTTCTCCAAATCCGATACCTTTGAAGGACAGAGCAGAGCAAGCTCCTGAAACCTTCTGTCGTAAGCCTTAAGGTCGTTTCCTTTCACAACCAAAACATGAAACTCATTCTCAAGTTTCTTGATCTCTCCCCTTGGACAGTACTTTTTCGGCATCTTCTCTTTAAAGTCAGTCCAAGTGATCTGATAGGCTTCTTCAATGCCTATCTTTTGAGCAGTAGCGTTCCACCAGGATAACGCATCTTCCAACAAGGTTCCTGTAGCAAACGAGACTTTGTTTTCAGCGGCACAACCGCTTCTCACAAACACAGTCTCGATTCTCTCGAACCAGCGAGCAAGTTCAGTTGCTCCTTCAGTTCCTTTAAAGTTAGCAGGCTTACAAGCCATGAAATCTTTGTAGCTGCATTTGCGAGTTGTGGAACTCTCAATCTCTGCAGTAGGTCGGACTTCACTACTTGATCTCGTCTGCTGCTCAAATGCTGCAGCAACTCCATCAGCAATCAGCTTTCTGATAGCAGCCTGAGTCATTGCGGTAGCGGGTGCGGCGGCAGGTGCGGTCTTCCTAGGGGCCATAATTCTATAAAAATCGCAAGTGTACGGGTTAAACTTCGGTCGTCGGTCTCATCACATCCAAAGGAAAGAAAAATCATAATAGTCGAGATCATCACAAACATACATCACAATCACACCATGAATACATACATTATCATAAACCATATCATTCATACATAATTATCACGAAATGTAACAACACACATGGAAATTATAATGAAACTCAATATGGAGATTCACAAGGGTACAACGTAAGATCAAACAACTAAAACAACATAGATTAATATCATTACAGTACAATCGTAACCAACACAAGGTTTTAATAATTGTTACATTGTTATCAAAACAATACAATACAGAATTATTAATGCCACGCAGGGCAAGTTAAGATGTCTAAGTACGTAGTGATACGTCATAAATCTATGATGCTCCAGGTGCGCCTCCTGATCTACGCTCTAGCCCTCGGATAATCCTGATCATCTCCAACATACATCTCTAGACCTCTCTCTGGCCTGAACCTCCTCAAGAGTAGTGCTGAGTGTATGTATAGTGGCACTAGCTGCGGCCAACTCCTGTGTCTGATGCTCCAACATCTACTGTGTCATAGCAGCAATATCCCTCAACTCCTGTATCTCCTGACTCTGAGCATCAAGTCGGTGACCAAACTCAGCGATAGTATCTACAGCCTCCTCGATCTCAGCGCCCATCAGCTGAAATACCTGCTCTAGAGCTACTCGGTGTACTACGAGGTTCGTGACCTCCTCCTCGATGTTCTCTACTCGCTCGAGAGAAATCTCCTCTATAGCACTCACAATCTCATCGATACGATCCTCATGCCTAACCAATCTAGCAGCCAACAGTGGGATAGTGTGGTGCATCGGTTCTCCAGTGACCGGTAGCACAGCTGTGCAACTCTCTCCAAGCTCCTCTGCTCTCGGGGATCCCTCAATAAATCTCCAAAGACGGATGGCCTCTAACAGAAATGACCATCTCCGGGCATCAACCCTCCTATGGGTATCAGGGGATGGTGTGGTCTCAGCGGTGGCAGGTGGGGGTGAAGAAACATGAGACGGAGTGGGAGACGGAATCGGTACTGTGGTGGTCTGAGTATAGAATACAGTAGGTGGTGGCATAGGTGGCAAGACCTCAGAAGAGTGGGGTGTGGTGAAAGTAGGTAACATGTAGGGATGTGGCTCAGGTAGTGGAGAACGTGGCGAAGGTGGTGATGAAGATAATGGTGGTGTGGAAACTGGTGGTGGTGGTACAAAAGTAGGTGATCTACGGACTCGTTTCCGAGCCGTGAAACGATGAGTACAACCATCAGGGTGATATTTGAAGTTCTCCATAAAAGGCTCAGGTTCGAAGGGCTCAAGAACTCGAACAAACTTGCGCCAGCGAACCGGTGCAGGCGGGGGTGGTGGTGGAGTGGATGAAGCAGTGTCAGAAGAATCCGAGTCGGATGACTCGTCATCAGCCTCTAATCCAGAGTGATGGCTGGGAGGGGGTATGGGGCAATCATCTGCAGCCAAGAACTGCTGCGACTGAAGGTACTGATCATACAGATACTGATCATACGTCATGGGTCCAATGAGGGGACGGTAAAGTGGTCCATCAGCATACGAGTCAACAGGTGTCGAGGCGTCATCACCCTCCTCGAAGGGCTCGGTCTCTCCAGATGTGTTCCCGGATGGGACGGCAGAGGGGATAGGGTAAACAGGTAAGGTAGAGTCAGATAAGATGACGGTAGGGATACGGGATGATGCCGATGGTGCGTCATCGCTGTCAGTTAGTATGATAACGGGAGGTGACATGGTACTGTAATATCCCAATAATAATAATAATATAAGTCATTTAGTCTACATAGTGCTACACATGCAATCGGCATAATGCTAACATAAATCTCAGTGTCATGTACATGTGAAATCAAACCTTTAAGCATGATGTCGACAAGCGCTGGCACGGAGGGCACAAAGTAGTATGGTGTAAAATATTTCGTTTTGAAAATCATGTGGTTATAGTCCAAAAATTTTTCATTTGGTTCTCTATAACCATGGCTCTGGAACCAATCTGTAACACCCCGAAAATTTTATGAGCAGCGGAAGTCTAATTCGGGGTAATTACGTCATAGGTTCATAGTCATAATCATAGAAATAATTCAAAAGATAAGTTTTATATCATTCAATGAAAACTCAAATATTCAAAGTTACAAAACATTTTTCAAGAATGGAACGTTTCACAAAAGAGTGGTGAGTTTGAAAAGAATGATATGATTATTCCATAGAAAAGGGAGGTCCTGTGTGCTCTTTTAGCCAGCTCCGTGCCATCATGCCGCTTAGNATAAGTTTTATATCATTCAATGAAAACTCAAATATTCAAAGTTACAAAACATTTTTCAAGAATGGAACGTTTCACAAAAGAGTGGTGAGTTTGAAAAGAATGATATGATTATTCCATAGAAAAGGGAGGTCCTGTGTGCTCTTTTAGCCAGCTCCGTGCCATCATGCCGCTTAGTTACCTGAGATAAACATGCTAAAAACGTCAACACAAAGGTTGAGTGAATCCATAGTAGTTTAATTGTAAATAGTGTGAACACAAGTCAAGTATTTTAGAAATCAACAATCAAGGTAGATTGGCCTTGATTAACCGGGTGAAATATATGTACTTAAACATATATCGGGTGACAATATTGCTCCTAAGCCTCACGAATCTCAAGCCTTAACATCGCGTCGACATATCATAAAAGATAATAACAATCACTTACACTACAAAGAATGCAAATGACGGGCCCTCGGTGAATAGAAATGTGCAAAATTTCTATGTTTCCTCGAATATAGCACATCTCCTACCAAGTAATCACCTTGGTAGAGATGGGCTGCCATTCCGATAGATCTACCAACTATATTCGCGCTCACTCACAAGTGATTAAGGTTCGTGAAATGAGGGACTTGTTGTACGGGTCAACTTAGGCAATATTCGGTAATTCATCGCATACATAAAAATACTTGTGTTCTATTTATCGCGTGTATCTCCCCACGGGGTTTTAAAAACAATTTAAAAGGTGGGACTATAAACTCACCTGTGAGGTATTAACTTCGGTAGTAATCAACAAGACTTAGATAGTACCCAAACAATAACGGTGACTTGCTACGAATAGCAATGAATGATCTCCGACTCGCGACCTAAATCAATGTGATATATATATTATTATCGGCGATTCAAATTCGATGTATGAATGCCGTGTTTCACTTATTAAGTATGATGATATCGATCTCGTTGTATATAAATTGTCCAAAATAACTTAACATAGTTATTTTATATTCTCGACACGATAACGTTTTCATTTATCGTTTAATTATTCGGAGTCGTTATATCGTCAATAAAAATATTTATTTTAAATATTTTTATTCGTAGTAAAAATTTATTTAAGTCTAATAATATATATAAAGTATATATGTATATAATTATTTTAAATATATATATATATATATATATATATATATATATATATATATATATATATATATATATATATATATATATATATATATATATATATATATATATATATATATATATATATATATATATATATATATATATATATATATATATATATATGTATATGTAAAAATAAGAAAAAGTTAAAGTAAAAATATTATCTTTAAGTTTCATCCCTTTATGTTGCAAAAGTTACAATTTATACCCCTAGGTTACATTTTTAGTCCAAAACATTTATTTTACACTTTATTCTTTAAGTTTCGGATATTTACAGTTTCTACCCTCAAGTTTATTCAAAATATTATAGTTTCATAAAAATCCGAAAGTTTTCGCAAGTTTTACACTTTTAGTCCCTTAACGAAAATAATTTACAAATTAAGTCCAAAATCTAGTTTTTGAAAAATAACTTTTATTTTTACAAAAGCTCTCATATTTAATCTTATAAAAGTTTATAAAAATATCAGTTTTGTGTTTTAATCTCTTCGAAATTCATGTCAGTTTCCAAACGAAAAAGTTTAACAAAATCCTTCATGGGCTCGTTAGCCCAGTCCGGCCCAAGTTGTATTTTCCAAACACTTTTACAAAACCGTCGAGGGTGCTATGGTTTGGGTCGAGTTAGGCTAGCATTCGGTGCTATAAATCTTGCAAGTCTTGATATTTTAGTTTAGCTTGGTGTAAAGAATCGTGTTGTCGAAAATATATATATATATTATACGTATAAATACGAAAATACAAAGGCCTTTCTAGGCGTGTCGAGGGTGCTTAGAAAAATATGTATGTCAAGTGTAATGTGTGATGCATGCCAACGTAAAAACAAGAAATGAAGGAATGAAGGAATGAGATCGAGTCACTTACAACACCTATGTGGTGGTGAAGATCCACATGAAGACGAGACGAAGGAAAAGAGAACAACGAGAAAACTTGGCAAACCCTTATCTACTTCCAACCCTCGTTCACGAATGCTAACCCAAATGACTTGTATTCGACCCCAAGATTCTTGTGAGTACTTCTTGCTTCTCGTTAGTGAAGGAATGAGAGAATATAAGTGTTTGTGAAATTTTAGATTCGAAAAGTGTGGTGAGGGTGAGGTTAAGTCGCTAGTATTTATAGGAGAGTTGAACGAGTTTGAATGTTTAGCATGTGCAACATGTTGAGCACATTTCTTGTGGTGTCATTCGAGTAGAGACAAGGTGTCAAGATCTTTCTTGTTAGGTCATGTCGAGAGAAAGGAGGCATGGGGGCTATGATGAGCATCTTGAATTGTTTAAGTGTAGGTCAAGAAGATTAGGAAAAAGGCTCTTGTACTAAATCGAATATTCAAAGGGTGAAGAGGGTGCATGTGAACCTTGGTTGGGGATTAAGAGGCACAAGATCCCTTGGTTAATAGAGTTAGGAAAAAGGGTTATGAAACATATATTTGTTTAATGATTTAGATTAGGGTGGCTAGGTGTTGATGTTGTGTCTTGGTTATGCTCACACGCAAAGGAGGAAGAAAAAGGATACGGGGTGGAGTGATGTCAAGTTTTGGGGAACAAGAAGAAAGTTTGTGTGGTGTTGGTGTTTAGTCGACAAAGGAAGAAAAAGAAAGGAAAATCAAATGTGTTATGAGAATGGTTGAACTTGGTCTCTGTGATGTCGAGCAAAACAAGGAATGAAATAAACGTCGAGTTTGCGTTTTGCCTTGGTGTCGGGTTCGAATCATATAGAAACAAGAAAGTAACAAGTGAAGTTTATATGTTTTGTAAATTTGGTTTTAGTTTTTGGGCTTGGTCTAGCTGTGGCCCGAGAAAGAAAAAGAATAAGCCGAGTGGGCTTTGGAGTTTCGTGGCCCAAGAAGAGAAACGAAATGGAGTTGGGCTTGTTGTGTTCTCGGCCCAAAACAAAAGAAAGAAAGAAAAGATATTAGCCCGGTGGGCTTGGTGAATATCGTAGGCCCAGTCCAAAAGAAATAATATAAAATATAAAATGTGGGCTCGGGTTCGGGTGATAACATGTCGGTGTTGGTTCGGTAATAAAAATATATATAAGGGAATTCGTCGGTGATCTTTATACATACACATACTTATATATCTATATATATAAATCGTATAATCATAGTTCTCGTCTATATATCACATATCGTTCGTTCATATTTAGGTTTCGCTTCGCAAGTGGGAGTCATTCGTATTAAACTCATTGGGTGATGCCTAAGAGTGACAATCGGTGATACCGGGTACTATCTCATGCATTGGGTGATCCCCATGCATCAGGTAACATTCAAAAGTATTTATCGGTGACACGGGTGATAATTTATATCAAAAAAAATTGGCCCGCAAAAATGGCTTCGTTATCATATGTTTAAAATAAATCGATGTTTAGCATTAATAAATGACCTGGGAAATTACGAGGTATTACAATACTTGACGCTTTACAAGCCCTGTGCCCCTATCCATTCATGAGTATACAGGAAGCCAAGTCCAAGTTTCTTGAAGAGGCAAAACTTCATACTCACATATGTAGTTTCTTTTAATCATGCACTGCGTTTGCACTTTTTCAAAAGAACTATTAAGAAGATAAACTTTAACCTCTTCATCTTACAGGTCTGAACACATACATTGGGATAAAATAACATGTGTTCCAATCTCTAAATATGAGCTTTCCACATTGAATTCAGCCTCTAACGTTGTATTAGAAGGGAATTGGGTATCTCACACTTAGAAGATTTAATGGACTTTTCATCCCTATTACCGACTTATTCACTAAGTCCATTGCAAACCACTTTGTCAAGTGGTAAGTTATTGATAGCGGAGGTTCACTATCTCAACGCATAACACATGGTAACAAGACTTTTAAACATAACACAACGTTTATTAACAAGTCTTTCAACCATTTTACTTCTTTAGAACAAGAAGTCAAACACAATAAATCATGATGTTACATTGAATAAGTTGTACAATATACTACTTTGATCCCTAGACATTACATCCACACCAAGTATAAAATCAAATACTTATGGATGATATTCTTCTTGACCACTACCCCAACTTACATCCACTTATTGTTATAATGCTTAAGGATTTTTTGTTGTAATTGAAACTGCAATAAATGGTTCCAATTAAGTGCTAGAGCACTTGTGTCATACGATCCACATATTAAAAAGTGATGACACAATATAGATCAGTATAGAACGTATTCACATCTGTCCAATATTCCGATTCCAAAACATGGACAAATGACTTGTTCAAATCAATTGTTGGTCACAACAAGGAATTTATAGTATCCATAATTCCTAACCAAACCTCTGATTTCATATATATGTCTAATCACATACAACAATCTCCTAGCCACTAATAAATACATATTAGCAAGAACTGGAAAAATTGTACATCCAGTAACATGTAATTAATTTTCCAAAGTTTCAAATTTATGTTTTGGGGATCAATGTCTGATTTGGGTTCCCTACCAAGTGATAAACACTTCCAAAAGAAAACTAATTGCATAAATAATTGCTTCTTTTCAATTACATAAACAATCATTGATTATCATGACCCGAATACCAACAAATGAATACAATATTTTATGTAATAACCATGGGGCGTCTTGTATTTATTAAAGACAAGAACAAAGACATCCGAATTCTGCATACTAGAGAGGTCATATGATAAAGATCTTGGGAGATGCGAGAATACCAATAAATAATTGCTTCTTTTCAATTACATAAACAATCATTGATTATCATGACCCGAATACCAACAAATGAATACAATATTTTATGTGATAACCATGGGGCGTCTTGTATTTATTAAAGACAAGAACAAAGACATCCGAATTCTGGATACTAGAGAGGTCATATGATAAAGATCTTGGGAGATGCGAGAATAATAGAGGAGTATTTGATATGATAAATGGTGAATCAAATGAAGGAACAAGCCACATTGATTTATTATGTAGAAATCAAAGAGGGAATACTAAAATACTATATTATTCAGATTCAACTAAACATTTGACATTACAAGACATTAAATAGAAAAGAAACAACCTAACCCTAAGTGCAAGACGGGCTTAAACAAGTGGGTCGGCCCTATAGGCTTATTAACTAACACCCCCTCTCAAACTCACAACGAAGAAAACTCCGAAATCAGATGGACAGGTGCAGACAGACAAATGCAGATTCAACAGCAAAGAGATCCGAACAGGGGTAGACGAAGAGCAGAAGCAGCAGACAAATACAGATTAAGCGGCAGAGAGATCCAAACAAAGGTAGACGAAGATCAGATTCAGGCAGCAGACAGATTCAGACAGGCATATGCAAAGATTCAGACATGTTCATATTCAAATTCAGATTCAGACAGATTCAAATTCAGATTCAGACAAAACCAGGTGGAACCAGATGCAGAACCGCGTGTGAAATGCGGAACCAAACAAAACCAATTTCCAATACCAATACTAATACAAACTTTCGATACCACAACGATCGAAACCGCTAACAAACAAAATCGCCAAATAAAGTCGAGCCAAATAACCAAAACCAAACAATCCAAACAAACCAATATATGTTATTGATGCCGAGATGCTACACATTACTATTGAAGATATAGTCGGTGATGAGACGAAAAGTGTTACGCTTTTAGGGGGTCATTTAAGCCCTAATTCGTATAAATGTGATCAAATATTGCCCTAAATCATTCCTTTTGTAATTTTAGGTACTTTTGAGAGGAATTCTGAAAAACATGCACATTTGGACGTTTTTGGAGCATAAGTGTNGCTAGTGTATGATTTCCGTGCTTATTATGATTAGGGTCGAATAACTATTTGTTGTAATTACTTTTATATTCGTGTTAAGTGACCCCTAACTCATATTTTGATTGGAATAAAAGCTCATTTGCTTGAGGACAAGCAAATCTCAAGTGTAAGGGTATTTGATGAGACGAAAAGTGTTACGCTTTTAGGGGGTCATTTAAGCCCTATTTCATATAAATGTGATCAAATATTGCCCTAAATCGTTCCTTTTGTCATTTTAGGTACTTTTGAGAGAAATTCTGGAAAACATGCATATTCGGACGTTTTTGGAGCATAAAAGTGAAGAAAACGACAAAGTCTCAAAAGATGAAGAGTTACAACCTGACGGCGTCAGAAGTCACAAGGTGACGCCGTCAGAAAGCCTTGACAAAAGAGTGGAATCCAATTTTCAAATGACGGGCCAGAAAGATTTTGGGATTTAACACCTGACGCCGTCAGATGTTAGAAGATGTAGGCCGTCAGGAGTTAATTTAAAGAGTGACGGCCCAGAAGGCAATAAAGGGTGACGGCGTCAGAAGTGGATCTAGGCCATCCCAGAAACCTAATGGCGGCGAGCTGACGACGTCAGACCCTATAACCTGACGCCGTCAGAGTGTAAAATCTATATATAGTTTTTTAATTTTCATTCATTATGTGTGGAACTTTGTGGAGAACTTTTAGGGCAAACCCTAAAGACGAATTTTCTGTGACTTTTAGGGTTTCCAACCCTTGGAACCCTAGTGCTTAATTAAAGATAAGTCTTCACTTTAATTCAATCAATATGTCTATGTGTTGGTTGTCTATCTATCTTGCTTGTCTTTCAATTAACATGAGTAGCTAAATTCTCTAGTGTTTGCTTAGATCTAATGAAACCTAACTATTAATTATTGGTTGATTGGTGTGTGTTGTTGTTTGTTGGGATGATTGTTCCATCAATGTTAGGCTCAAGAAAACTGGCCAACCTCCTTTATGGTAACGTGCTTGAACGTCTTGGGAAACATGTAGCCAAGGCATACTAGGCTATTAAGGTAGTATTTAACGCATGAGCCACTGTTTACAACCCCTATGGTTGTGCCGTGCATGGCATAGGGCGAGATAAGAGCTCATAGAATTGGAGAGATATGTATGCCACTCCATGAGTTATTAGGAATACACCCTTCATCCACACAAGTAACACACATATCAATTAACCGGTAAAAGATAGTTAGGGAGTAATGAAATCTAAGTAAACACAATTTTCTCCATATTGTTTTCACAACCACAATAGTTTAGATATTTATTTTATTTTAATTTGCATAAGTAGTAAACTTGGGTTAGTTGACTAGCAACTAATTCCGCCCTTCCTCTAAAAACCGAGATTTTAATTGCTTTCAAAAAAATATAAAAATACAAAAAGAATCTTCCTTCCACCCTTAGACCTATTAGAGTAGCTTTTCTATCCTAACGAACACTATTCCCTGTGAGAGAACGATCAATCCCCCGTACTTACCACTATCCTATACTACATCGGTCAGGTACACTGCCTGGTGGGGTTGTAAGCCTCTTGAGATCCCTCGAGAGGTAAAACCTGTTGTAAGGTCACAAAACCACGCATCAAGTTTTTGGCGCCGCTGCCGGGGAATAGTTATTGTTTAGGTAGAATTTTTATTTTATTAGGTCTACTCACTAGATTCCTTTCTAGTGAGATTTTTATTTTATTTTTCTAGGATCTTCTTTAGTCTATCTATTTTCTTTGTGTCTTTGTTCGTAAAAACTTTTCCATTGATTATTCCGTTAGCCATTATGGAGAACGCGAATCCACCATACTACCAACCACGAAATTCACCCACTCTAAATGACATCTTGATGTTCAAACAACATCAAGATGAACCTGTCTATGATGCATGGACTCGTTTTAAAAATTTACTCCGAAAAGTCCCTCATCATAGTTTCGATCTATGGTCCCAAATTGAAATATTTTACCATCGTGTCAACCACTATACCAAAATGGACATTGACCATGCCGCAGATGGGGACCTTTGGGGATTAAGTGCTGAAGAAGCATGGGAAACCATAGAAGATTGTGCCCAACTCGCTAAAAAGATGGACAACCCAAAAAGCGTTGTTACGGATCAATTGATAGCAAGTTTGAGGGAACAAGCAAAGAGCTTGTTTGGGGATAAATTGTTGAAGGATGTGGTAAATTACATAAGCCCACAAAGTACCCCACAAGTCCTACCATCATTTGAGGCACACACACCGCCCGTGACTTACCCAGAAGAAGTAGTTGAGACTTTAGGAATCCCGATAGAGGTAGAACCTTTAAACCAAACACAACTAGAGGATATAGGTTTGAATGCTTATAGTGATCATAACCTTACTCTTAGTTCTAGGGAATTTCCTAATTTTGATGAACCGGAGCCTCAACCAAAACCGTTACCTAATCCTCCATCTTTAGGTGTGAATTTAGGAATTGAAAAAGGCCCCGATCCACCCATCAAACCAAATAGTCCGGGTAATGTTAAGATTAAGGTAGTAGACTCTAGGCCATGTGGAGTGGAAGCTAATGTAGGAGTGAACCATGACCTTACATACTTACATAACCCACTCATGATAGATCACAAGAAACATTATGGGTTTAAACCAGGTTTATTAGGTCAAGATAGATTCCCAACTAGGAGCCTTTCGAAGTTGATTGAAGATGATCCCTTTTTAGGAGAAAACTTTGATTTACCCATTGACCGAATTATATTAGGTAAGGTTATGATGATAGGATCCCACATCTTTGAGCATATAATTCATCTACCACTCTTCCCTCACGTGGCATACTTCCACCGAGATGGTGTGTATCGCTACTTCCACCCGCACTTAATCCTAAGTGTAGGGAAAACCTCCCCTATTTCTGTTAAATAAGGGTAGAGTCAGGCTCGTGACTCGAACAAAAACAAGCGCTTCTTGGGAGGCAACCCAAGCTTCATTTGCTTTGTGTGTTTTATTTGTTTGTTTATTTGATTTTATTTGTTTCCGTATGTAAGTTATATTTCTTGTATTTGATTCATGCTTCAAACTAAATTGTGAAAATGATTTATTTTGTTTTTAACTTCGTCTTAACTACATATAAAGGTATTTTGCAAAAGATAAGTGTAAGGGAAATCTAAATCGGTTTATATAGAACGAATGGACATGAATCATAACAATGAAATTAGCTTACATATTAGTACTTGTTTGAGTCAAATGCTTGTATCGAGTCATAATGAATTTTTGCTGGAATTCCAGGAAGTAAGATTTAGTTTTTCCAGAATTTTTCCCGGAAGCTTAACATGAGAATTATGTCAGAACTTTCTGACGGCGTCAGGGTTAACACCTGACGGCGTCAGGCTATAATTTTCTGCAATTTTTGAAGTTTTGTATTTTTCCGGAAAACCAAAAAGTTTTGTCAATTCTTTAACTTATAATCTCCAGGAATTCTGTAATATATTCATTCCACAAGTATTATATCTTATTATATAGATTTTACCGCCGATTTTACGCGAGGTTGGCCTTTATCTTTTTCAGGTTAACAGGTTATTTTGGACAAGAAGACGTTTATTATTTTGGAAGGGAAGCTTTGAACGTTCGTCTATCTTGGAAGAAGATCTAACCATGTTACATCATTATCCACATCAAACAATTCAGGGGAGTATTTGATTTCATTCTTTCATCTTATTTACTTTTACGTCTTTTATTTGAACATTGGGGACAATGTTCGGTTTAAGTGTAAGGGGGGTAAATGAAAGCACCGTTGAGAATATACTTACGCTTGATGTTTTGCTTTGTTTGATAGTAAATTTGTAATAAAACCAAGAGAAATATTTGTTAGGGCAATTTTAGCGCCAATTTAAAATTTTTTACAACATTTAGAAGTGAAACCTTGATCTTAATGAGCGTCTCATGGATAGGAAATTGTATGACTAGCACAAAACCGTACCACTAAAAAATTTTCCACCCCAAATATGTGAGGTTCGCCCCTAGAATTGGTAGGAAAAGCATCCATCTTTGGTGCTATGATGTGAGTACCGGTAGTATTTAGATTCTAGAACTTGCGTTAGGACCATCTCAAATCCACAAGTGAGACTACATTCGTGTAGTTAAGATTTACTACATGATAAGAGGCATTAGGATTAACCCATTGTTTTACACCCGTATATTTGTTATAATTACATTGACTTCATTGGTCAAGTAATTCTCCCACACCCTTTGCGTTGTATCCATTTTTGGTACACGATACCCCTAGTACACCCCTCCGAGCCTATCCTTTCGTTTCGACCTTTGAGCATCTTACTCAAAGTGAGAATTTGTTTACACCCCACTAAATGTACACCCAAATCGCCTTAGCCTACCTTGTATGCACCCACCTTTGGTGCATTATTGTGAAAACATTTGTTAAACCCTTAGTTAATTATCCGGTCAATTACATGGTTGCTAAGTTAAGTCATATCCTTGTACATATTGTTTTGGGACGATTGGGACTCATGGGTAAAGTACTAGTGTAATGAAGTAATGGGGAAGAACAACATTATTACCCCCATACGTGCTAAATATTTAAAAAGTACTCCAAGTTTTTCGATTATCTTAATTCGAGTCATTAGAATAGTGATTGTAAAGTTATGTAAAGATTCAAGTGTAAGGGGAATGCAAATCCCCTATGATGTATTATTTTGGATGGTAGGGCAAGAGTGTATGAAAAAAAAAATCGAAAAATCAAGAAAAATAAAAAAAAATATGAAAAAGAAAGAAGAAAAACATACGGACTACCATCCCGTTTCCTTTTATGTTCCTTTTTAGTTTTTGTTATTTCATTTTTAGACTAAGATTGAGTCGAGTCTTGACTTAAGCAACGATGTAGAGTGCATGTATTTGATCATGATAATTAACTCGCCACCACTAAAATACCCTTTATTCCAACCAAACCGTGTTATCATATCCCTACACCTTACGTTACAACCCTTTATAAAGCCCTCTTTGATAGTTTATCTTAGGTGCTTACGCCTAGTGGAGGAGTAATTGATCCTTTCCCAAGCCTATGGTAATCTATTTGCTATGACAGGTAGTGAGTGTTATTTTCCGTTTCCATTTATGAGATATAAACTTTATGACATTTGAGAGATGTGAGAATCCAAACACTATTTGTGAGGTGCTAGTGTATGATTTCCGTGCTTGTTATGATTAGGGTCTAATAACTATTTGTTGTAATTACTTTTATATTCGTGTTAAATGACCCCTAACTCATATTTTGATTGGAATAAAAGCTCATTTGCTTGAGGACAAGCAAATCCCAAGTGTAAGGGTATTTGATGAGACGAAAAGTGTTACGCTTTTAGGGGGTCATTTAAGCCCTAATTCGTATAAATGTGATCAAATATTGCCCTAAATCGTTCCTTTTGTCATTTTAGGTACTTTTGAGAGGAATTCTGGAAAACATGCATATTCGGACGTTTTTGGAGCATAAAAGTGAAGAAAACGACAAAGTCTCAAAAGATGAAGATTTACAACCTGACGGCGTCAGAAGTCACAAGGTGACGCCGTCAGAAAGCCTTGACAAAAGAGTGGAAACCAATTATCAAATGACGGGCCAGAGGAAATTTTGGATTTAACACCTGACGCCGTCAGGTGTTAGGAAAAGTAGGCCGTCAGGTTATAATTTAAAGAGTGACGGCCCAGAAGGTTTTATAAGGTGACGGCGTCAGAAGTGGATCTAGGCCATCCGAGAAACCTAATGGCGGCGAGCTGACGGCGTCAGCCCTTATAACCTGACGCCGTCAGAGTGTAAAATCTATATATAGTTTTCTAATTTTCATTCATTAGTGTGGAACTTTGTGGAGAACTTTTAGGGCAAACCCTAAAGACGAATTTTCTGTACTTTTTAGGGTTTCCAACCCTTGGAACCCTCATGCTTAATTAAAGATAAGTCTTCACTTTAATTCAATCAATATGTCTATGTGTTGGTTGATTATCTCTTTTGCTTGTCTTTTAATTAACATGTGTAGCTAAATTCTCTAGTGTTTGCTTAGATCTAATGAAACCTAACTATTAATTATTGGTTGATTGGTGTGTGTTGTTGTTTGTTGGGATGATTGTTCCATCAATGTTAGGCTCAAGAAAACTGGCCAACCTCCTTTATGGTAACGTGCTTGAACGTCTTGGGAAACATGTAGCCAAGGCATACTAGGCTATTAAGGTAGTATTTAACGCATGAGCCACTGTTTACAACCCCTATGGTTGTGCCGTGCATGGCATAGGGCGAGATAAGAGCTCATAGAATTGGAGAGATATGTATGCCACTCCATGAGTTATTAGGAATACACCCTTCATCCACACAAGTAACACACATATCAATTAACCGGTAAAAGATAGTTAGGGAGTAATGAAATCTAAGTAAACACAATTTTCTCCATATTGTTTTCACAACCACAATAGTTTAGATATTTATTTTATTTTAATTTGCATAAGTAGTAAACTTGGGTTAGTTGACTAGCAACTAATTCCGCCCTTCCTCTAAAAACCGAGATTTTAATTGCTTTCAAAAAAATATAAAAATACAAAAAGAATCTTCCTTCCACCCTTAGACCTATTAGAGTAGCTTTTCTATCCTAACGAACACTATTCCCTGTGAGAGAACGATCAATCCCCCGTACTTACCACTATCCTATACTACATCAGTCAGGTACACTGCCTGGTGGGGTTGTAAGCCTCTTGAGATCCCTCGAGAGGTAAAACCTGTTGTAAGGTCACAAAACCACGCATCAGTAGGATTAGTTAAGACTATAACATCACCGTCACCAACACCGGTGCAAAAGCAAATTACCCAATGACAATCCAATAATAAGTAATAGCCCGATGCGAAAACTGATACAAGTTACCAATACCGTTACCAATGTTAACAAAAATTCCAATAGTCCCAATGAACGAACTATAAACAAAATATCTAATCGAATTTAGCAATCTAGAAATCAAACCAACCAAAAGCTATTCGATCATAATACGCCAAACATACTTTTACTCTTTAAACCAATCAAAGAAATCTTGTAAGACCCACCAACCTTTTTCATCCATGTGCTAAACTGCTAATGATACACGATCAGGTTTATTAAAAGTGAATATCATATTGATTACTTTTACAATAACCAACCGACCAAAGATTTAACAAATAACAGTCACGGCAAACGGCGGCAACCAAATCCGAATCATTTTTTTTCTCTCTCTTCTTCTTCTTCTTCATATTCAACCTGGCTCTGATAAGAAATCAAAGAGGAATACTGAAATACTGTATTATTCAGATTCAACTAAACATTTGACATTACAAGAGATTAAATAGAAAAGAAACAACCTAACCCTAAGTGCAAGATGGACCTAAACAAGTGGGCCGGCCCTATAGGCTTATTAGCTAACATATTAATACTTATGAGTACGCATTTTTGATTCATCTTTATTGAATTCTGATGCGTATATATAATTGCATGATAGATATGATAACATATGGTATAACTTGATTAATTTAGTTATGTGTCAAAATGACTAATCACAACAACACATACAATATTCTCTATGTTTTGCTCAATTTCTTAGGCCTAGACATTGAGTGTGTTCTTGTCTTATCTCAATACGAATTTCGTGTATCCTAAGGCACCAGATAGGGTCGAAATATTGTATTCGTAAAGTGAACTATACAAGATTCAAGAATTATCCAAGCAATCATTGATTATCATGACCCGAATACCAACATAGAATGGATCCAAACTAGTCAATTATGTACGGGTGTCCACAAAAGAAAAAAACTAAAAGTCGAATCGAACCGAACTGGTTTAGAAATAAATCTTTATTTGAAATTGGCTTTTGGATAAATCTAAATCGAA
>LBNU01029760.1:9962-33063 GCA_014162995.1 Artemisia annua
ACGGCTTCTTTTGGAAGCCTTAACCCATAAGCTTTTTTATGCGACTCAAAAACTAAACCATGCAAAGGTGGTAAATAAAATTTATAAAGACTTGTAAAGATTAAGAAAGAACTTGTAAAGATTAAAGCAATAAATATTAAAGACAATAAGTAAATCAAGACATGAAAATTAAATTTTGCATTAATAAAAATTACCTTAAAACGTGAAAATAAGCTAAGCTACACCTACTCCTAATCCTAAAAACTAACCATAAAACTAACCAACCTTCACAATGAGGCTTAAGCTTCTATTTATAGGCCAAGAGCTTCTAAAGTTTTGACAATGTTGCAACTTAAGCCCTTGAACCTTTACAATTCATGAAATGAACACTAAAACTTTGTTACAACTATTAAACGTTCTTAAATATAAAACGTAACACTCGGTAACTTGAGGATTTAAGTTGACTCGTATCTCAAAGGTCTTCAAAGATGTAAAAACGTTCACTAGCTCAATTTTGGAAAGCTTCTTATCATGAATATCTTTCAACTTTGATTAAGCGTTTCTTTCGTTTTCTCGAGCCTTTAGGAAATAACTTTGTCATCACGGGCTTTCCTTGAGTAAATTTCATCATTGACTCGTCTTTGTGACACTTTTCCACATCTTGTGTTCGTTTTAGGCTTTTTGGTTGACTTTTGTGCTATTTATGCAATATCCGTCCCTGCACGATCACAAACACAAAAACAATATATCTTTGGCGTTTCACGTTAGTTTTTGGTCTTTATAATACTTAAACTAAGGTTAAAAGTATGTGTAAAATAGCACATATCAAAATCCCCCAGACTAAGGTATTGCGTGTCCTCACGCAATGTANATTACTATGGACTTTATTACCAAGTTACCGAAGACGGTCATTGGTTGTGACGCAATTTGGGTAATTGTGGATCGACTAACGAAGTCTGCTCACTTTCTTGCGATTAGCGAAAGTGATAGTATTGATAAAACTTGCTAGACTTTACGTGAAGGAGATTGTTTCTCGTCATGGTGTGCCTATATCGATTATATCGGATCGTGATAGCCGTTTTACTTCAGCTTTTTGGCAATCGCTTCAAGCAGCTTTGGGGACTAGACTTGTGTGATAGATTTCGGATGGTCAAAGTGAGAGGACCATTCAAACGTTGGAGGATATGCTTTGAGCTTGTGTGATAGATTTCGGAAAAGGCTGGGAGAAGTATTTACCCTTAGCCGAGTTTTCGTATAACAATAGCTATCATACTAGTATTAAGGCCGCACCATTTGAGGCGTTGTATGGCCGTAAATTACGTTCGCCTGTTTGTTGGGCAGAAGTTGGCGAAAGTCAGCTTACAGGTCCCGAACTTATTCAGGAGACTACTGAGAACTTTGTTCAGATTCGTGAGCGTTTATAGACTGCTCAAGATCGTCAGAAGAGTTATGCCGATGAAAGATGAAAACCCCTAGAATTCCAAGTCAGAGATCGAGTGATGTTGAAAGTCTCTCCGTGGAAGGGTGTTATTCGTTTTGGCAAACGTGGAAAGCTCAACCCTCGTTACGTAGGTCCGTTTAAAATCCTAGAGCGGATTGGACCGGTAGCCTATCGGTTGGAGTTACCACAAGATTTGAGTTGTGTTCATGATGTATTTCATGTGAGTAATTTGAAGAAATGTCTTTCGGATGAGAACGTAACTATTCCTGTGAAAGAGATCCGTGTGGATGAAAGATTGAATTTTGTGGAAGAACCTATTGAGATCGTTGATCGAGAGATCAAGCGTTTGAAACGTAGTAGAATTCCGCTCGTTAAAGTTCGTTGGAACTCGCGTCATGGATCGGAATTCACGTGGGAGCGTGAAGACGAATTCTTGAGGAAGTATCCTCATCTCTTTACGCCATCGATATCGGGAAATTCCATGTGAAACCCGGGACGGGTTTCTTCTGAGGCTGGGAGGCTGTGACAACTGGTAAATTTGGGTGTCTTTTAAAAACTTCCGCATTACTATTTTTATAAACCCGAGTATTGAAGTAAAATGATTTTGAGTAATTTTGAGAAATTTGGATTGGAAAGTTGAATATATATCAAACGTTTATCATTTTAAGTAATGATTAGGCTATTTGAGTACTTCGCGTTAGGCACTATTTGACTTTGGCACTAGAAATCCTAATGAAACGCATTTTTGGACAAGTAACGATTGAGAATCTTGTGACATAAAAATTCACTTAGTTTACCCGAGTCGTAAAAATATGTTTTTAATTGGGTCCGTCATGTAAAAGAACTTTTGGAAATATATTGGGGAATTAATTGTAAAACACGTGGTGTGCACTTAAAAACGAATTCGGTGGCTACCGGCTAAACTTATAAACTCAAAAATATGTTTTGGGATAAGTTTTAGAAAAATAAAAGTTTTGGGGTTCCTATTTCAACTAAACTCTAAAACTAATAACTAAGGGGACCAATTTTGCCATTTACCCAAAGTTATCACTACATATCATCTCCTAATTTATTTTGTAACAAAAAAATCAAAACCCTAGCCTTCTTCTTCCTCTCTTGCACCGGCCACACACACACACCACACACATACTCATTTTCTTTATAATCTAAGTTCAAACACATCATCCCCATCCATTTCCAATCATCCCTATATAATTTTTATACATCAAAACAACCTAAAAACATAAAACCCAATTAAATTCGTGACATATATAGTTGTTTTCATCACTTTTGTTGTTGAAATCTTGTTTGGTTTGAAGAAAAGGTAAAGTGGTAAGTATTTCTTGAAGGTTTGACTTTGTTACAAGTCAAACCCATGAATTCTTGTAAAGTTTGGGTAAAACTAAGTGGGTTTTGATGTTTTAATACATTTTGGTTAATAAAAACATAAGTGAAACAAGTTTGGTATCGTTTGGAAGTGGTTTGGATTCGGATTGGTGGTCAACCCGTGGGTTTGACCCATGACCCACTAGTATTTTTGGGGTTTTGACCCATTTTGATGATATTGGTTGTTGTAGTATGTTCCTAGCATGATTTGGTAATGATTTGGTAGTGTTTGGAACAAGATTGGTAAGTCTAGGATGCGTTTGGTTGTGATGTCGAGCAACCTAGGCCCTTGGCCGAAGGTTATGGCTCGCTACCCAAGGTAGCCGTGGCCTAGTGGGCACGGGTTCGTCCTTGTGGTCATTATGTGGTTATTTACTTGGTACGTGTATGATTTAGTAGCTCGTTTTGCGTGTTATGCCGATTTGTGACGAAAATGGTAATATGTAGAATTGTGTCGAGATATACACTTGAAAGTGGTAAAATGGTTAAGTTGTCGGAAAACATTGGTAAAACGTGTAATATTGTGACTAGTATGCTTGTGGTATGTGTTTATGTGTATTACGTGAATTATGTGAAACATTGAGGTAAATGGGAGTAATACGTATATTTGGTAACGGAAAATATGGTTTTATGTGAAAACGAGTATTTTGTGGTTATGTGTATTATTTTGGTAAAATACGTGACCAGGTGTGTATATATTCACTTGTAACTAACGTTTGTTTCCTTGTGTTTGGATCAAAATTTCCGGAGTTATAAGGTTGAATACTTTAGTGGAACGGAGATAGGATTAGAACGAGTGTCGTAGACGACCTCGAATGTTTGGTGTTTGGAGTATTATTGGACATCGGGACTTATATATTTTGTGTGATTATTGTTTGTGCATGTTGAGGCCATCTTGACTTTTTAGTCTTGATTGACTTTGACGATGCCGATTATATTTGGACATTGGACTTTGAGTAGTTATGTGGACGAGAGGTCATGACTCGGACACGTGGACTTGAATATGTAATGATTCGTTAGAAATCGTTTATTTCAACGAACTTAAATATTAAGTAAGTTTGGAGGTGTACGTATATATATATATATATAATTGCTAGCACATATATATGTATGTACATATACTAACTTACATAATAACTAAGTGATGTAATAAACGAATAATAATAATAACGCAACGATAACTATTAATCGTTAAAAATTAATACTTATCGACACCTTATTAAAACATAACTAACGAATAAGAACCATAAACGATGAAGGAAATATTTGAACGTACGGACCATAACGGATCCCGAAAGCAAATAATTCTTTCGGCATGGACTATTAAATATTTGAGTACATTATATAACTAGATTCAAACCGACGTTATCGAGTAATATGTGATTTGACCCATTGTAGTAAAGTTTCGGATTGAGTTAACGTTAATAAGTCGTGTAGTATTATCGTTGGACTTAATGGGCTGACGAGTCCAATAAGGGCCCAATAGTAATATTATACAACTAAATTGACGAGAAGTCCATCCTATGACTTGTACGTATGTGATATAACTTGGTGAATACATAAGTAATATGTGAATGGTTGGACTTATCAAGTTGACGAATTTGATAAGCCATCGACCCTTCATGAGACGACTTATTTATTTATGAAGGCATATCATTTGACCTTGACCACTATGTGCTATTTGTTTTGAGCCGTATGTGATTGTTATGGATAGTATACTTGGCTTATAGCCAACGAGTCGAGACTTTGTCTCTAGAATCCTCACTTCGATACCAAAGGATACCAAAATGATACCAAGCGATAACAAGCGTTTTCAAAGAAAGAAAGGATTATTTGGAAAGTAGAGAAAACCCATTGGGATTATTGGGAGTATAATTATTTTAAGAAGTGGTATTGAGCGAAAGTATATATACTTGAATAGGTCATGCCGAGTCAATAGTTGCTGTGAAGTCTTAGCCGAATTTTCTTTGCTTACTCGTGTATTGATTGCTTGCTATTTCGAGGTGATTTTATAGCCCCACTTTTACTCGCATCTATTTTCGAATGATTTCTAAACTTGGGGGAGAAAACATGCTACCCATTTCTTGGACCTGCTATAAATTGTTTTGCTATTGTGTGGACTAGTTTAGGATAGACGAGTAGATGTTGACCTAACTAGGGCGAAACCCTGGTTTGGAGTATTCACTACTACGGCCTAGTTCGGGGCAGTAATGGGTTGTTCCTTACTGTTAGTGTTCCCGGCTAGTGTACCGTCGAGATGTGGCCCGCTCGCCCCTGACCCTCCGCCTTCTAGAAAGGTGGTAAACTAGTATGAGTATGATTGTGATGGATTTGGAATTGTGATAAGTATAGTATGATTGTCTATGCCTGCCCTAGTCATACACATAGCGCTAAATTCTTCAGGTCCCGTAAGTATTTTGAATGATTAAACTCTATGAACTCACCAGCGAAAGCTGACTTTTTAAGCATGTTTTTCTCAGGTAATTGATGAATGACTTGGTTTGGTTTGAGGAAATCGATGTGCACTCTGATAATAAATTTGGACCTATCTTTTATGCTATCTATTTGGGCCTATAAACCCTAAGATCTTGGAATAAATGTAAACTTTAACTTTGTTAACTTGGTTTACGTTTATATTTTATCTATGATCTTGTTATCTATACATGTGATGGTACCAATCCCCGTAACACCACAAAAGCTTGTAAGTCTTCCGCTGTACGATTTTTGGGGGTGTTACACTAGTGTGGCATAAGTTACACTCGAATATATGACGTATTATATGTTTATTGCTAATTTGTTGAGGAAATGGGGTAAAAAGAAGGAACTACGAGAAGATAATATTTTCCCCTTTTTCTTAATGGTCTAGAAAAACATAGTAAGGCTGATCACGGTCCAAAAACCGTACCGGACTGAAATCCGAGTTCGCCAAAAAATCATATTGGCCGGTTGTGCGTACTTCCTAACCGAACTGGACCAGACCGAGGACCGAACTTTAAGGTCTACGACTTCGGTTGTGCCGGTTCGATCCGTTTTATCCGTTCCGATCTGGTTTATCTCTTTGGTTCGATCCGGTTTATCAGCTCGCTTCGGTCCATGTTCCATTGCGATCAGCCATAAACATAGTATTTGAGTATAAGTTATTCCACGTTATGCACTTTGACAGGTTATGTCTATTCATGGTTAAAAAATTGGGAAAATAACAACCATTGTATTCCACCAAAAGTATGTATAATAACAAAAACGGTCCAAAAAAAAGTTCAATTATTACAATAGTTTATTTGCTCAAGTACATTGTTTTTTATGACATTAACCTTTAAATAGCAATGGTCTGAGAATCTCTTTGTTGCCGTTTAGTAATTATACTTTTTTGGGGTTATCCATTCATTTGGTGTGGTAATTTAGTCTCCAAGTGGTCGGTTTGCCCGACAAAGTTTATGATGTGGTATTTTTAGTTAATCATATATGCTGATATGTCCTTTTTTTCTGACATGACAATAAATAATATGCCACATCATCATTTTCATATGTTCTTTAGTAACTTAGCGTCTTAATTAAAACACCGAATGAAAGTGTAAATACCAAAACAGGACAAAAGAAGTATCGAGTGGCAAGAGCTTTTGACTATCATCACTAAAATGTGAGAGGTCTCAAGTTCGAACCACACTTGGTGCAAACAGACCTGAAGTGGCCAGGGTAGCGTCCCCAAAGGGGTGAGCTCTAAGCTGTTCGATTCCATGTGGCATTGGGTTGGCTTTAAGTGGTTCTGTGTGTGGGTGCAAGCCCCGTGGATTGACACCACGGTTACCAAAAAAATAAACATAAAGCACGAGTAATAGATAGGAGTCGGAAGATTGAGATATAGACATCTATTACTGACATTTTTTAAGGTATAATTCCAAAAATGACCAAGTTGCTCAATCAATGAGGATTTATCCATTCATTTGGTGTGGTAATTTAGTCTCCAAGTGGTCGGTTTGCCCGACAAAGTTTATGATGTGGTATTTTTAGTTAATCATATATGCTGATATGTCCTTTTTTTCTGACATGACAATAAATAATATGCCACATCATCGTTTTCATATGTTCTTTAGTAACTTAGCGTCTTAATTAAAACACCGAATGAAAGTGTAAATACCAAAACAGGACAAAAGAAGTATCGAGTGGCAAGAGCTTTTGACTATCATCACTAAAATGTGAGAGGTCTCAAGTTCGAACCACACTTGGTGCAAACAGACCTGAAGTGGCCAGGGCAGCGTCGCCAAAGGGGTGAGCTCTAAGCTGTTCGATTCCATGTGGCATTGGGTTGGCTTTAAGTGGTTCTCTGTGTGGGTGCAAGCCCCGTGGATTGACACCACGGTTACCAAAAAAATAAACATAAAGCACGAGTAATAGATAGGAGTCGGAAGATTGAGATATAGACATCTATTTAGTGACATTTTTTAAGGTATAATTCCAAAAATGACCAAGTTGCTCAATCAATGAGGATTTTTGACCTTGGATTTGAAATTTCTTATTTTGACTAGTTGCCCAATGCAACACTTAACGGGGGGACGCCAAGTGGCAATTTTTTGGACAACGCCGCCAAATTTTGGGCAACTTGGGACACTTGGCGTCTCATGGGGGCCGACACGTTTTGGGCAACCGGGGCCACTGGTCAAAATAAGAATTTTCAAATCAAAGGTCAAAAATCCCCATCGATTGGGCAACTTGGTCATTTTTGAAATTATCCCTTTTTTTAATAAGTGTGAAGTGTTAACATTCATATATAATTTTTCCCAGTTCATTTATTCGCTCAAATTCACAATTCGTTACACATTGAAGTCTGTGTATATTCCCAAACAAAAAAAATGAGTTATTTGTTGTATAGATTTTACTATGCTCAATTTTGATTTGAATAATACTCAAGCTGTTGGATTTTTGCTAACTGCTAAAAATGTAATTTTTCTATTTGTGGAGACTTTAAGCCGGAATGGAAGGAAAATTGTAATAAATAGATTTGGAGCATAAGCTCCATTGCGTGTGTCAGTTATGCTTTTCGATAATTTTGATGCTACCGTAAAAGCCGGTTTCTTTTACTAACTTTAAGGCCAGAACACGGATTGTAACAGAAAGACTGAACTATTTAAGCATACTGCTATTGGCTTATATGCCATCCCATTTTGTTACTAGCCTATTGGTAGTGCTCTGAAGTTCTATCGATTGCTTACTGATTACTATTTTGGTCATTTGTTGTGTTTTATTCATTACAACTACACAGTATCTCAACAATTTTCCAGACGGAACATATGGCTGCCAGTGAAGGGTGTTTGTTGCTAGTGCTTGCAGCACTTATCAACGTCTTTGGGGGCTCAAAAAAGGAGCACTACCCAAAAGGATTCCAACCAGTTATGAATAGTACTGGTGGTTTTATGTTAACTGCATGCCTTTATGTTGATGTATTCCCAATCAATTTTATCAAGAATTTATTTTTGTTGGATGTCATTGAATAAATTACATTAAGTAGACAATGATCTGTGTATGAATTTGATTTTGTTTACTATCTATAGGTGTCTTGGGAAATCCTGTGCATACAGTCAGTAACATAAATACCAAATTCACCAAGGAAGGCAAAACATAAACTACCCAATTTTCCATTTCTAGCTCATCAAAACATAACATAAGCCCATTATTTCACCAACAGTGAATGTTTAATTTTTGACAGTTAAAGGAGTGAAAGTTAAATTTTTGGCAAATAAAAAGGACATGTTTTTTTATTCATTTCAAAATTGTTCAGTTTTGACCCAAATTATTTTCTTGTTATAAGACTCGTTTTTATGGTGGGTGGTGCACCACCACCACCTCACCCTTGGCGCGCAGNGGCCCCGGGGGCGTTTTTATTTTATTTATTTGATTTATGAGTGTGTGTGGGGTATTTTTATAAAGTGGGTTATTTTTATATTTCTGGTTTGGTGGTGACCATAGATAGTAAAAGGTGGTGGGTTTGGTGGTGTCTTTAATGGTGAAGTAGCGCTGATGCGGAGGTGGTGGGTTGATGACCATAGTGAGTAGTCTAAGCTGGATATCTAGTCCTCTAGGAGTGAGAAAGTAGTGGATACTTTTGGTATCATTTGTTACATTTATTTTGACAATTTTCCTTATATAAATGTTACCGATTTTAAATACACCCTTCTAGACTTCTAGTGCAGTTCAGTATGCTTAGGGGCTGTTTACCTGAAGAAAATCTGACCTAGTTTTCCATCTCTAGTTTTGTATGGAAACTGGAGTTTATCTACATAGGCTAGTTGATAATATAGAAAACCTGTTTGAATGGTTTTTTAGTTTGATTCCTCGGTGTCAATAAATTGAATAATCTTAGTTGTTAGTTTCATTTTTGTTCTCCATGTTTTCACCTATGTTGATTATAAGATTTTATGTTTTTCAGCATTCTCAAGTAAAGCACCATATAAACAATTATCGCATATGTCCCCCGTGAAGGGGAAAATGTTTTCTACTTCCTGCAAGGTCACTTAGAGCAGGTTTGTTATTTAGCTTATGTGTTGCTTTCTAAAATAGAATTTTTGCACTAAATGATAAAGTGTTTCCCCTCCCAATGGTACTTGCTACTCTAATAGTATCAGTTAATATAATATTCTTGCTATGCCCTGGTTATGCGTTTAATAGAATCTGAAATGACAGTGAATTGTCTTTTTTCTTATAGATAGAGGCCTACAACCAGCAGGTCCCTGTTATTTTATTACCACCAAAAATCCTTTGCAAGGTGGTAAATGTTAAACTGTGGGTAAGTTTCACGTCTTGTCCATACTGAAGATATCTTTAGTTGTCATTGTTAAGACTGACTAATGAATCTAGATGCATTTTTCAGGTTGAAAATGCGCAAGTTTATGCTCAAATAACTTTGCTGCCCCATCAGGATGTGAGCACATTGAGTTATATTAATTCATAGAAAACATATTTGACCTTTAAATATTCACCTTCCCCAGCCTTTGGTCTCTTATGTTTATATTCTTTTATTAATCAGCAAAGTGTAGTGATCCCTGATCTTCCTGTGCCGGAGCCTCTTTGTTGCAATGTCTGCTCATTTTGCAAGGCACCTACTGCCTGTGATGCAAGTGCACCTGGTGGATTAAGGAAGCATACATATCTTTCTGTCCTTGCCACAGCGCGCCATGCTGTCACTGCAGGAACTCGTTTCAATGTTATCTACAGACCAAGGTATTCATTAGCCTTATCTAATTTGTTAACGTAGCTTTAATAATAGTCAAAAACTGATATTTATATGTCAAGCTCTTATTCTTTTTATTTTTAAATTTCAACGAGCTTAATAATTGGGTTCTTAACCCGGGGGAAGAGTGAGATCACAATCGCGTTTTTTATACATCACTGAATCTGGCATACTTTTTAAACAGGGCAACCCAATCTGTGTTCATCATCTGTGTTAACAGATACCTCAAAGCAAAAAATCCCTGACCTTGTGCAGGAATGAAGTTCACGATGGGATTTGAGAGTGAAAGGGTTCCTGAAGAAAGGTACCTACTCTTGATGTCGCATTATTAATAAAGTTAGTGCATAAGAAATGTCATATATAGGTTACGTAACTTGTTGATGCAGATTTGTTGGGAAGATTGTTGCTGTTGGAGATGATGCATCTTCAACGTGGCCAGATTCGGAATGGAAATCTGTAAAGGTGATTCCTTCCATCTATAGCTCACTTCGGGCTAGAGTTATTCCTAGAATATTCTACGTAATACATGAATCTATTATGATAAAATTAGTACATGCTTAAGCTAAAGCCTCATTCTTCTTTTACTTTATCTTGCTGCCTCCCATTTTAGCCCTGTTTTTTAACTTCATAGTTTGTAGATTCATCTCCGTGCCTGTTTTACATTCCTGAAGAACTGTACAAGCAAGAACCTAAGACAGGAACTAAACTAGAGGCATTCACATTTTTTCTTGAGGTCACATAGCTTGTTAGAGTATCCACAGTCTATCACACCAGTATCCGGATCGTAACCTATCACTAACTTCACTCCTACCTCATTCCTGGGCCTCATATCAGTCCACTTATGTTTTAGCCACTATATATAAGTACATATTACCTAATTTATTAAATCGTGAACCAAAGGGCTTGTGTCCCAATGGTACCCCATGTTGTGTGAGAAGCTCCCAAACCAAATGGTTCTGGGTTCAAGTCGTGCTTAGGACATGTGAGGTAGTAGCTGTTCAGAACAATAAAAACCAAAATATATTATTTCCTAACATTTTTTCACGGCTGTTCCAGAGTGGTTCTGATGATTGGGGCTTGGCGCGGTATGGTGCTTTCAAGTACCTATCCCTAGTGCTCCATGTGTTCCAATGAATGATTAGATATACAGTCAAATGGCTTGTTTTTCATTGTAACTTGTATTTTAGCAATTTTAGTTGATAAGTTATCTATAGTTTCAAATTGATTTTTTTTTCTTCTTTATCTTTCTGAGCTTGCATGTTGCTATTATGGGAGAGTCCACCTAGATTCAAGTATTTAACTTAGTGTGTAACCGTGTCTCAAACAATTTCAGGTTCAATGGGATAAGCAATCGACAATACTCCCTGACAAAGTTTCACCATGGGAACTTGAACTGAAACCTTCACAGAGGTTCAAGTGGAGTTGTTGTTTAGGACTAAAAAGACTTTGCTGCTGTGGACAGAAGGTGGCTTACTAGTCTGCTTGTTGATGGGCTTGGTTAGAAAGCTTTTTATTTTGATCTTGTCGGTTGAATCTTTGTTTGGGGTTGAAGGGTTGCATTTGTTATCGCCCGTAGACGTTTACTTTCCATATCTATTATACTGTTTTTAGTTCGTACTTTTCTGTATTTCCTTTTATGTACAAAACAGATGGTTTTGGTATACTAGCATGTAGCATTGAGTGTCTTATACATATTATTTCATTACATTGTCTAGATCATTTAGACGCAATTATTTATGTTTAAAGAACATATTAATCATATAATTAGTGTGCAAATACAATCCCAAGTACATTGAATGCGTGTCATGAAGACTATAGACGCCTCATCGCATCCCAACCCTCAACCAACTTAGCTAGTGCCACATGTGATGACCCACCCTTGCTCATTACCCTTGCGACATACTCCTTTCTTTCTTCTCAATCTTCTGCCCACTCATTTCGAGCCCCTTTGCAATATCTTTTAATTGATCATCCGAAAACACACACTCACTTCCAAAACCCGAGTAGACTACACTCTGCAAAGGTTGTGAATCAAGCCAATTCAAACACTCATGGGTGTCATCAGAACGGTCTGCAAGCAGCAGCCCAACACAATAGAGTGGTGGGGTGTGTCCATCTTGGACACACAACCCATCAGTAATTGCTTTAATTGTTTTTTGTTCTAGCGAACCAGACATGTTTATGATAA
This sequence comes from Artemisia annua, assembly GCA_014162995.1. Taxonomy (NCBI): domain Eukaryota; kingdom Viridiplantae; phylum Streptophyta; class Magnoliopsida; order Asterales; family Asteraceae; genus Artemisia; species Artemisia annua. The sequence goes on from LBNU01029760.1 coordinate 22,179, forward strand.
TATCATCTGATTTTGGCAAGCAATTTGAGAGCTAAAGAAATCGGAGTAAGTGTTAGAATTTCTATCAAGAGTTTGCACTGGCGTATCAGGTGATGGTATTGGTGGCCAACAGCTAAAGAAATCGGAGTAAGTATGAGTTTATGTTAGCCCTAATAATGTAGTTAGATCGAAGTTTAGTTTATATTATGTTTACAAACTTATAGTTATTCATAATTATGTAACTAGTATTCTTATTTAGTGTTTCGGTCAAGTCTGCTATGGGTCATAACGTTTAACCAAACAAGCCCATTAGTTTGACAGTTATTGTTTAGTTAGAAAAACCATTTATGTGAAGCATCACAACATTTCAGTGAAACGTTGTATCACTTAGGTTTGTATATAATGTAAGTTTTCGACATGTGAAAACTACAACAACTTCTTTTATCTATAAAGTTTATTTTCTGTGTCAATCCCATATTTTACCCGTTTATTGTTTCATCACTTTTTCAACCATTCTCACAAAACTATCTGAAACCATGAAACACATTATAAAATGTCGAATTGATGGCAAACAACCTGTGAACAATTGGTATCAGAGCTTGGGCTCTAATCCTTGGGAACAACCATCATTCAAACCAAACCCAGGCTTTCAAAGTGGGAGATATCTCTTAAGAGAAACACCCAAACGATTGTATCAGTGGAATACAAGAACAAAAAAGAGTATATCCCCAAAAGCAAAAGAATTATTGGCACAAACCGTTCTAGATAACGAAGCATACAATGCAAAGAAGATGGGAGAAGTATCTAAAGGAAAAGCAAGCTTGACTGCAAGAGAGAGGAAATCCAAATGTTACATATGCAAAACTAAGGGACACACTTACTGGGCGTGTGAAGAAAGAAAGAAGTTGGCAGGGGTTGAATCACTACATGACATGGACATCACAAGACAAATTGGTGATCAAGAAAGAATGTATCCTGAAAAGGTACATGTCTTTGGTGATTATACAGTCCAAGGCACTGACAAAGAAAACTGGAATGATATCTGGTATGTAAGCAAAAGGTACAAGTTCCATATGTGCCCTATGAGGGTGTTATTTAATGATGTGAATTATAAATTTAAAAGGATAGGCAAGGAAGAATACGAATGCAAATTTATTTTTTCATATGGAATTGGTACTGCTAACATTAAGACAGATTTTGGTGATCTAGTTGTTAGACAAGTTCAATACACCCCTGAGATTTCTCTGAATATACTTAGCCTTGAATTACTTGAGAAACAAGGTTTTTCTGTGAATATCAAAGATACTAGATGTAGTATCTACCATATGTATTATGATGAGGATACAAGTATGCAAGTGCCATGTGAAAGTGAAACAAGAAAAGTAGGGCCAAGAGAAATTGTGAATGAACACAATGAATACATGCAGAAGTACTTTGAGTCAATAGATCCAGGAGATGAATGTTCCTTAGTTAAAGGAATAGAAGACTTAGATTGGAATAAAGATGTGACACAAGATTACATGGATGATGAATACCTCAGTTTCAATGGAACTTTATATGCCTTGAAGGTTAATTCATTCTCTAGGTTTATCTCATTCATGAATTTGTTGAAAAAAAGATAATTTGTTGTACAAAAACCGAGGTTTTCAACAAAAGGTTTATAGATATGATAAGATGGTTTTATTTTGTGCATTTGAACTATGATGCAATAGAAACCATACCACCTGTTGTCAAAGATGTGGAAGTAAATCTACTTTGTTTATTGAAAGTTGTGGAAAGTTTGGGGGGCTATTTCTCAGTCACTGTTGGTGATAAATGGGGAAAAATAGCACAGTTGCAAGGTTTAGACATCAAAGATGGTGAAGCAATGATGAATTGCTACAAGAGATTCATTGATCTAGTTGTGATCTATCATGAGACTGCCCAAGAGCCTTGGGGTGAAAAGTCAGTACAGGTGGGAGAAGCAACCAAAAGTGGCTTGGCCAAGGACCTACCAAAAGAGCAAGGGAGTAAATGATGGAGCATTAGATGCAAGACCAGACCATTTTGGAGTTAGACTTGAATCAAAGGATGAAGAACAACACAGCAGCCAGGATAGTAATGACTTTGATGTCATTACTGAAAGATTGAAGCAAGCAGACTCGGAAGAAATTTGATGGTAATACATTAGGGGGGAAAGTTTATTCAGGTGATGGTTTTCTCTATCAAGCGTAGGAAAGTACGTGAAGAATTCATGCAACAGCACATGCACCAAAAGTAACGAAGTAATAAACTGGGATATTAACTTTTTAGCTGCACCCATTGTAGACGCGCAATAAAGATCGATAACTAAAGCAATAGGAGAAACAACTCGAAGAGCGTCCGTGACATTGTTGATACTACGACTGATTAGATCAAAGACGATATCGATGTATCCCGACCCAAGAGAGGATAACTTTGTGAAGAGGGATCCACGGAAGATGGTGGAACTTTATGGCTGGGATGGTTTCGTTGATATTGTGGACATAGGAAATGATCGAGCCAGTTTTAAAGGAGTTGGTGAGGGTTAAGTTGATGATCGAGTACGAAGAATGGTTGACCATGAGTTTTTATATCAAATCCATGTGCTAGAAGAGCATATATATTTTAGCATGTATAAATCATCTGGTGTTGTGTAAAAAATCCTCCGAATTTGACATCATCTTGATATATTAAATATTTAGTGCTTTAAGAGCAAGTTTAATTTCATATTTGAGTTGTTACATACAAAAGTAGTTTGTGCTATTATTGGTAACTCATAGCTCTTGTAAATTGTTATGCTCACTGAGGGTTGTTTCGTGAAATTTAAGGGCTCCGTGCCACAATTTCAAAATAGCCTCTATAACTATGAAAGTCACATTATTATAAAATTAGCTAACAATAATATTAGTATTCATTTTTAAGCCTTTGATTAATTTCGAAATTTTACAATGATCGCTATGTGTCATGTCATCATTGAGGTGGTATTTTTATGATGAGTCTATCATTAAGGTGACATTTCTGGCTTAATGATAATGTGGCGTTGTAGTATCTATTATATAGGTTAGGATATCACAATCTCTTATGTGAAGACAGGTGGCTAAGTTGAGTTGGCTTCTTTATGCCACTCCGCCAAACCATAGCGCACCCTTTAACGTATGGAAAAAAAAAAAAAAAAAAAAAAAAAAAAAAAAAAAAAAAAAAAAAAAAAAGCACTTACTCACCCTTTAATTGCCGCCGCTAAATTTTCTTCTTTTTACTGTTGTCTATTGCGCGGTCGACTACATATTGTTCCAGATTTTATTTGCTTTGCTACCATCCTACCACAACCATGCAAACTAATAAGTACCAATTAGAGGAGATCAATCTCCCAAGATAAATTAAATAACTAATTGAGTTAGCAAGTCTCCAAAAAATTACGATAGAAACAAGACTACTTTGATCATATTTTCTTCTCTCATTTCATTCATAAAATAAAATTACATTTAAATAGCTAGAGATAAATGCAAGCTAGCCTAATCTTCTGGTGCAAGACCACAACGTAGGAAGTTAAATATAAACATGGCTAATACATGAAGTGGTGGACTAGTACCATGTAACACCCCCAAAATTCGGGTCTAGCGGAAGCATACATGCCTTGGGGTGCTACGAAATCGGTATCACAACACAAGGAACAAAGAATGGTTTTTATTTATTTATATAGAATAAAAGTTGTTATCAAAAGCATATAGTTTACATGCTATGAAAATAGTGCGGAAATAGGCCCATAAAATAATTAAAGCGGTCCCAAATGTTCATCAGAGTCGCCTATGAACATGCCTCTTGCCAAGCGCCTTCAAATAGTGAGCTATCGCCTTAAACATGAGAATACACACTAAAGGTCAGCTTACGCTGGTGAGTTCATAGAGTTTAAGTTATAAAAACGGTTGTGGACCTGAAAAGTTTAAGTGATATATGTGACTAGAGGCAGGTATAGACATCACAATCACCATCTCATTCTCAATCTCAATCTCAATCTCAATCTCAATCAATAGTTTATCATCTTAGGAAAGATGAATCAACGGTCACTAGCCAGGTCACAACAAGGAACCACCCGTTACTGCCCCGGATCTAGGCCGCAGCAGAGTCTATTCCAAACTAGGGTCAAAGCGCCCTAGCTCTAGGTCAACTCTACTTCCGTCTAACCTTATCTAGTCAACACATGTAGCAAAACCAAGTAGTAGCAGGTCCAAGAATATGGTTTGAGCTAGGAAGCTCTCATATATAAATCAGGTAAACACATAACGCATTCGAATATCCCGATCAAGTATATCGGTAAATCAATCAATCAAATCTTAATCAAACCGTTCACGTAATCAGATAAATAATCATGGAGTTTAGTTAAAGAGCATGTATTCTCCCCCAAAATAGTTATGAAAACTTGTTTAAAAGAAAGGGAGCTATGAACTCACCTTAGCCACAGCAATGCAAAGATCACGACCGACACAACTTGGCATCTAGAGCTAATCACAACGATATCCAAAAGGTGGCCACGACGGCACCAAGTAGTACGAACACAAGGGTACATCCTAGTACGCATACGATTATCTCAAAATATATTTCGTACAATAATAAAGTCTATAAAGGACGATGTGTCATAGTTTTCGTGGATTACTCAAATCATTACTTATAAAAGTTTAGTATCAATGTTTCGTAAGAAAGCTTTATGTTTCGTGTGGTGTGGTAAGAGGACATAGACTCAAGATGAAACTCACGCCAAATGAAACAAGACATCGACATGCAACTCAAGCCAAAGAGGAATAAATATCGACATAATTGATAGATATTAACTAAAACTCAAGTTAATCGAAGAAAATCTAGAAAATGACGACTACTAATCATTTAATATAAAATAGTTCAATTGGTAAGTTTCGGTATTTACCCCATAATCCCAAATAGTTTAGAATAATCCAAATAGTTTTATAAGTCACAAGTTAATTATTCAAATATGAAAGGGTTTTAAGGATTAAATAAAACTATTCATTTTAAATTCTTTGTCGGGTTATATAAAAATAATCTTAAAAGATTTAGAAATAAAAAAAGTAAGTTTAGAAAAATTTATAAATTTCGGCATGATGCATCCATTTATATAACCTTTCCAAGTCAAAAGACTTTAATAAAATCAATTTTCTAAAACAATGTTTCCCGACAAGTTAATAGAAAACTAATAAAGTGTAATCGTTGTTTATTAGACATTATTTACTTATTGTGTATTCGTTGCGAATCAAATATATTAAATTCGTTACGAGTCTAATATATTGTATTCGTTTCAAGTCCAATAAGTCCATATTGTTCAACGTCCAACAATGAGTCAATTGTCAAATAAGGTCAATATAACCAAATAATTTATCCAAGTGTTTCAAGTCACAATCCGTTAGGTAATTATGTCCAAAGTCATGTATAAATCTTCAATTGAACGAAGCGTACCAATAACCACCCGTNCGGTAAATCAATCAATCAATCAATCAATCAAATCTTAATCAAACTGTTCACGTAATCAGATAAACAATCATGGAGTTTAGTTAAAGAGCATGTATTCTCCCCCAAAATAGTTATGAAAACTTGTTTAAAAGAAAGGGAGCTATGAACTCACCTTAGCCACAGCAATGCAAAGATCACGACCAACACAACTTGGCATCTAGAGCTAATCCCAACGATATCCAAAAGGTGGCCACGACGGCACCAAGTAGTACGAACACAAGGGTACATCCTAGTACGCATACGATTATCTCAAAATATATTTCGTACAATAATAAAGTCTATAAAGGACGATGTGTCATAGTTTTCGTGGATTACTCAAATCATTACTTATAAAAGTTTAGTATCAATGTTTCGTAAGAAAGCTTTATTTTTCGTGTGGTGTGGTAAGAGGACATAGACTCAAGATGAAACTCACGCCAAATGAAACAAGACATCGACATGCAACTCAAGCCAAAGAGGAATAAATACCGACATAATTGATAGATATTAACTAAAACTCAAGTTAATCGAAGAAAATCTAGAAAATGACGACTACTAATCATTTAATATAAAATAGTTCAATTGGTAAGTTTCGGTATTTACCCCATAATCCCAAATAGTTTAGAATAATCTAAATAGTTTTATAAGTCACAAGTTAATTATTCAAATATGAAAGGGTTTTAAGGATTAAATAAAACTATTCATTTTAAATTCTTTGTCAGGTTTTATAAAAATAAACTTAAAAGATTTAGAAATAAAAAAAGTAAGTTTAGAAAAATTTATAAATTTCGGCATGACGCATCCATTTATATAACCTTTCCAAGTTAAAAGACTTTAATAAAATCAATTTTCTAAAACAATGTTTCCCGACAAGTTAATAGAAAACTAATAAAGTGTAATCGTTATTTATTAGACATTATTTACTTATTGTGTATTCGTTGCGAATCAAATATATTAAATTCGTTACGAGTCTAATATATTGTATTCGTTTCAAGTCCAATAAGTCCATATTGTTCAACGTCCAACAATGAGTCAATTGTCAAACAAGGTCAATATAACCAAATAATTTATCCAAGTGTTTCAAGTCACAATCCGTTAGGTAATTATGTCCAAAGTCATGTATAAATCTTCAATTGAACGAAGCGTACCAATAACCACCCATGTCAAAACCAACCAACAATATTAATCCGATATTCAAGTGTCTATTTATATTGTCCAAGCTCAAGTAAAATTCCAAGTATTAATCCCGAGTAACCGAAACTTACCAAAATTAAACTCGCCCGCACTCGTGGTTTCCTTAACTGCCAAAACTAAACTGACTAAATAAGTAAATCCAAAGTCGTTCATGACAACGATGAGATGAATAGCGAAATTAATGACCCGTGACCAAATCAAGACCAACTTAGAAACGAGGCTATGCACCAAAAGAGACCGAAACATGATGAATAGGTAAAACAACACAAACATAAAAAAAAATCAAACAAACACATTGTGGTGTTCTCTTTAACCCAAAATCCAAACCAGACAACCCTACAATCATCCTTCGAACCTAGAAACAACCCATTTGACAACTCCAAGCTCTCATCCGTAATACAACCAGAATCGGAATGGGTACTACTCGACGCTAATCAGGCTTAATCACCAAATAGTGACCAGAACTAACAATAACATCTATTCGAAAAGTTTGCACTTTTGAATTGATCCACTTTCAGTGAACAAGACCGATTCGAGACACGTTTACATCACTAGTTAGACTAGCTTGAAATTATTACCCGGCCTGGTCAAGTCCAAAGAAAGTTTCTCGAATTGGTACATTCTACTTAGACAAGTCCTATTCGAGACACGTTTACATCACTGGTTAGACCAGCTTGAAATTATTACCCGTCCAAGACAAGTCTTTTCGATTACAGACATATAAGTTTCGTCAATTCGAGGGTCAATTCTGAGTCTAGCACTGACTTTTAAGTCATCTCAAAAGAGCTCGAGATTCTTCCACCATCTTTAAACATTTTTGATCACATTTTAATCACGTCTTCTCCCTCTCAAAAATAGCATATCGTGATATTTTTGATATCAACTGATTTAAAGAAGAGCTTTTGGAGAGATAGACGGATTTGTTTTTGCATGAAATCGGAACATTTTCTCTTTTTATACTCCCCCTTAATCAAAGCATATTTCAAAATGAAATTTTCGGGAGGGAGTTTCTTTTTGAAATGCGAGTCATGTACTGAAATGTACACAAGTCATTTTGTGAAAACGAGTTTTTGCTTGAAATCTTTTCGTTTGTTTATACTCGAACTTTTTGAAAAGAATTTCGGCTTTGATCGTTCGAGTCCTGATCTGAAATAATCAGAAGTCATCAATTAAGTGCGGGTTTCGTACTGAAGTATACAAAAGCCATTGTTTTAGAAAAATTAGAGAAACGACATGTTTTATAAAACATTTTAAATGAACTCCCGCTCAAGCATATGTACATATCCGTGCTATTTTTGAATAACATTTCTAGAAACGTACATAATATCGATTATACGAGAGACATGTCGTGAGAAGAATATTTTTGGACTTTTTGGTTTTATATTTTTTTGTATTTTTGAAATTTTCTATTTTTGTATTTTGTTTTTGTTGGTTTTTCAAATTTTGTATTTTGTTTATCAAAAATATTTACAGCGAAGCGATTTTGAAAACAATTTTTCAAGAAGATTCGAGAAGACGTTCTAACTCCTCAGGGGTTAGGCTTGGCATGCCAATTCGTCGAACTAAATCGTCAAATCTATCTTTTGGAAGTGCTTTAGTAAATAGATCGGCGAGTTGGTATTCCGTCTTAACGAAAAATAATTCAACAGTGCCCTCTTCTATGTGCTCTTTGATGAAGTGATAGCGGACTCTAATATGCTTCGTCTTAGAATGATGAACGGGGTTGCACGAGATGGCTATGGCACTTTTCGAGTCACAATACATAGGAATGCGATCGAAATGAAAGCCATAATCTGTGAGCTGTGTCCGCATCCAAAGAACTTGGGTACAACACGCAGATAGAGACACATACTCGGCTTCCGCGGTAGATAGTGCAGTACAATCTTGTTTCTTTGACGACCAGCTTACTAGCTTTTCACCCAAAAATTGTGCTCCACCTGATGTACTTTTTGCTGTAACTTGATCACCTGCATGGTCTGCATTTGAAAATGCTATTAGTTTAAACTCCGAATCCTTCGGATACCAAAGTCCCATGTTAATGGTTCTTCGTAGGTACCGAAAGATCCGTTTAACCTCTTTGAGGTGAAGTTCGGTAGGCTTTGCCTGAAACCGTGCTAAGAGACAAACAGCAAATTGAATATCTGGTCGACTAGCAGTTAAGTACATGAGAGAACCAATCATACTCCGATATTTCTTCGGATCTATGGGTTTCCCGAATAAATCAGCACCAATTTTCGGTGAAGTGACCATTGGAGTACCAACAGAGTCACAATCTTCCATGCCATGTTTCTTTAAAATCTCAATTGTATATTTAGCTTGATTGATAAAAATACCACTAGGGGACTGATGTACTTGTAAACCAAGAAAGAATTTTAGTTCCCCCATCATGGACATTTCAAATTTGCTTTTCATGAGATTTTCAAATTGTTTTGAAAGATTAGGATTGGTTGATCCAAAGATGATGTCATCGACATAAATTTGAACAATTAAGATGTCATCTTTGTGTTTTTTAGTAAACAAAGTTTTATCAACCGTTCCTGTGGTGAAATTGTTTTTCAGCAAGAAAGAAGACAGTTCGTCATACCACGCCCTTGGAGCCTGTTTCAAACCATAAATGGCTTTCTTAAGCCTGTAGACGTAGTCTGGATGTTCTTTGTCGATGAATCCCTCTGGCTGACTCACATACACTTCTTCTTTCAGAGTTCCATTCAAGAAAGCTGTCTTAATGTCCATCTGATAGACTGTGATGTTTTTGTGAGCTGCATAGGCTAAGAAAATCCGAACTGCTTCCAATCTGGCTACGGGCGCGAATGATTCCTCGAAGTCTATCCCTTCCTCTTGCGGATACCCTTTAGCCACGAGACGAGCTTTGTTGCGAATGACAGTCATTTCCTCATCCATTTTGTTCTTCCACAACCATTTGAGATCAAGAATACGTTTCTCAAGTGGTCGTGGGACAAGTTCCCAACTATCATGTAACTGGTATTGAAGAATTTCATCCTGCATTGCTTCGATCCATGGGTATTCTGCCATTGCTTCCCGAATGTTCTTAGGTTCTTTAAGACTTAATGCATAAATGTAGATACACAATTCGAGATCTGTGGCAAGTTGTCTCCTTGTCTGAACTGGCCTTGAAGGTTCACCAATAACTTGCTCAATTGGATGGTCTTTAGTCCATTGGAGTGTAGAAGGATACCTTGGGTTTAACATATGTGTGTTAGATGGTTCTTGTAACCTTGAAGAAGATTCAGCAGAGTCTGTTGCAAATGGGTTTTCAAACACTTCTTCTTATTCTTCTTCTAACGTAGCATTGTTTTGGTTTTGTGGTTGTTCTTCTTGAAAATGTGTGTTGTGGTGTTGCTCATCAACTCTTGGTAGAACAATTTCAATAACCGGAGTTGCTGGAGTAGATGTTGATGATGTTGAGGGAGTTGGTGCTTCAGCTTCGATTGTAGTAGATGCATCTTGTGTTGGTGGTGGTGGTGGTTGATGGTTTAGAGCGGGTGCAGCGGAATGATGTTGAGATGCATTTGTCGAAGTTCCACCATAGTTTTCATCAAACATTAACTCGAAGAAGTTTTCCAGTTCTTGATTTGAAGGTTTATCTGGTGTTGTTGACTGAGCTCCATTAGGTATGAGTCCTGAACTGATGTGTCCAGAAGTATGACAATTAGGTTCGGGTCCTAATCTGGATTGATTAGAAGCCATCGGGTTAAGCGCGGGTTCTAGAGCGAGTCTCTCAGAAGCCATCTGTGAAATCTCGTCAAACTTCACATTCATCGTCTCCATTATCCTTTTTGTTCTTCTATTATACACCCTGAATGCCCTCGAGTTTTCTGAATATCCAATGAAGATTCCAATATCACCCTTAGCTTTCAACTTTCCTAGATCTTCTCTATCGTTCGTCGAATATCACAAAGCGTCAAACACGTGAGGTAAGAGATATCCGGTTTCCGATTGTTCACAAGCTCATATGGTGTTTTATTGAATCTTGGATGGATTAGGGATCGGTTTTGAGTGAAACAGGCAGTGGCTACAGCATCAGCCCATAAGAATAGTGGTGCACTAGAATAAATTAGCATCGTGCGAGCAGCTTCCACAAGAGTTCTATTTCTTCTTTCAACTACCTCATTCTGCTGTGGAGTTCTAACAACTGATGTTTGATGTGTGATTCCAACATCTTCAAAATATGTTCTTAACTCCTGATTGGTGAATT
>LBNU01029760.1:34243-72189 GCA_014162995.1 Artemisia annua
ATATCAGTAGACATAACAGCTTCGAAGAGAGAGTCATTTAATCTTTCCAAAACTTTCATGTTTTCACAAGTTTCATTAGCTTCCTTTACCAGGGATTTGTGGTCCTTGACAAAGTCGGTTGTTTCTTTTATCAAAGCATTTTCAAGATGAATTACTCTCGCACTGATGTTATATAGTGGGATTGTAATTTCTGTTTCAAACACCTTTTTCTTCTCTTTATGAAAACTCGAATGCCAATTGTTAATACTGATTGTGGTTTTTGACTCAAAAATCTGTTGAAGAACTTTAATTCTCTTTATCACATCATCAAGAATGTCTCTAGTTTCACTTGTGTTAAAAGGATTGTCTGACGACATTTGTTCGAGTTTTGAAAGATTTTTAGAGACAACTTGTGGTTTAGAAAACATTTTCTTAACAACTGACGTTTTGAAAACATTTGGTGTTTGTTTTTTAGGGACAAAAGTGATTCCATTAATTTTGTTCCATTTATCGTAATTAATTGGTTTCAAATCTGGATTCTTTTGTTTCATTTTATTTTGACTATCTTCAGCAAGAGCTATTGTGTGATCATAATCACGCACATAAGGAGGATCATGTTTAACATATAGCACATTTCCATTATACAAACTATTCTGAGCTTCCTGAGCTTTCTTGAGATGACAAGGAGTTTTGTTTCTAAGAGCCATTTTGTGTTTTGTATGGTAGATTGGATCAGTTTGACTTGTAATCATATGAATTGTTTGACTGGAATGACCCGTCGTTACCAACAAATTTTCCAACTTTTTGACCATGTTTTGTGACTCAAGGATTTCATTCAAAAGCTTATCTTCTTTCGTTGCAAAGTCTTTTTTCAACTCATCCCGTTCTTTTTCAAGATTAGTATAAGCTGTTTTTTGTTTAGAAAGTTGGTATAAGTCAGAAATTTCCGCGTTTAAGGATTTTATTTTCTTATGAAAATTAACATCAAGTGTATCATACTTTATTTGCAGATGTCTTGAAACGGAATTTTGATAACGAGTTTCTAATTTAGACAATCGTTTTGTATGAAATTCAAAAGCTTTTTCGTTTTCCTTGTACCTCTCAAGCTCAGTGGTCAATTTCGCATTCGCGGCCTTAACATCGCGATTGACCTTTTTCACATTCTCAATCTCAATACTACATTTATGCAACAATGATTCAAATAAAGCACGTGTTTCCTCATCATTTGCAGCACGCTGGGAAACTGAGCCTCCACTATGATTCATATCGGGAGTTGCCAAAGTAATATTACTACAACTTGGCGTGTCGAGGTATGTATCATACGTGGTTGCTGGAGTCTCAGAATGTTGTTCCTCATAAGGAGACATATCAAATATATCATTATTGATGCAAGTATTGTTTAATGGTACCTCAGATACTGCATTGGCGTCATAAACAGGAGGTGCATCAGAATCTTTGTCGTACTTAGCCTCCTGAAGATTTGCCATAAATATGCAGTTCGCGTCGATATCCTCTTTATCTTCCATATCATCCATAAGAGCCATGTAATCATTTTCCTCAGCACTCAACTGGAATCCTGCCTCTTCCTTTTGCGCTAGCATCAATGCTTTCTGCAGATACGCTGTATCCTTCTTTTTCGGCTTAGTAGGACAGTTCCTTGCCATATGACCGACACCATGACAGTTGAAACATTTAACCAAATTTCCCTGATTCACATTCACATTACCATAATTCCCACCAACCGGAGCTGCAACATTTCCAACCTGATTACCCACTGCCTGATTACCAACATTCTGACCCCTCTGATTTCCAACAAACTGACCCAACTGATTCCTTGTATTCTGAACCATCTGATTACCCATCTGATATCCAGGAGCATATCCTTGCTGATTCCCCATAACTCTAACCATTTGGCCTTGATTGCCCATGTTGAAACTTGGTTGAGCAACCTGCCTGTAGCGAGTATTCGATGAAATTCGTTGGTTGTTGTTAGTTGGTGTAGAATAGCGTCCTTGGAATGCCTTAGACAGAAGAGCAAATGCTTGAGTTATTGCAGCAATGGATTCATCATTGTCAGTGAATTCAAGTTCTTGGAATTGTTGGTATGGTTGTTATTGTTGTGGAATAACTTCGTGTTGTTGTGGGTAGAATGATTGCTGGTAGAGAGGTGTTGGTTGTTGCACGTAGTTGTGAGTGGAAGATGATGATGGTGTAGTCACTGGTATAGGTGTTGGTGTTGTAGCAATGAGTGCTAGAGGATCATGATTTTTTGCCAACTTTTCCTTCCTTACTTCATTGGCTTCAGCTTGGTTTGCTTCAAGAAGTCATAGAGTTGAACATAATTCACCTGATGAAGATTCTTAGTTTTGTTGACAATTGTGACATATCGACCCCATTCCTCTGGTAGATTGCTGATGAACTTGATGTTTGTCATAATTTGTCGCGGTTCCAACTTGTTTCTAATCAGCTCATTCATCAAGGTACAAAACCTGGTGTAGTATGATTCAATCTGTTCACCTGCTGTAGACGTGAAGTTCTCCCATTCAATTAGAAGCTTGTTTTCAACATCTTGTTGTCCAATTTCTGTTCCATGACAAAGTCTTCTAACTCGTTCCCACATAGCATAAGCGGTTTCACAACTGTCGACTGCAGCAAAGATCTCACGAGGTAAACCGAGTTGAATGAGATGCATTGCCATATCATCTGCTTTGATCTGCTTCGAGTCTTCAGGTGTGTAATCATCTTCTGTTTGGTCACAATAGAATGGTTGAGTAGAAGGTGTTGTATCTGGATTCCCCGGATCTAGAACTTGTTTTGGCTTAAATGGACCTTGTTCAATGGATTTGATCATAAGTTTGCCATCATCTTTGGTTTTGATGTAACGAAGCATACGGCTTGTCCATGGAAGATAACCACCTTTTTCAAGCATAGGAGGACGGTTTTCAGCACCGGCGGCATGAATATCTTGTTGAGTTGCCATTGATTAAGTGATGTTTGATAAAGTTGATCTAGGATCAGTTCAACGAAATAGGAGTTGAGTTTGGTGAGGTTCCTTTGTTGTAGGTAAGTATCTTTAATCGAAACTTTGCTATGAAGAAGCTTCTAGAAAGTTTTAGAAACTTTTGAAAAGTTTTAGAAACTTTTGCAAAGTTTTAGAGAATTTTAGAAAATTTTCAAAGTTCTAGATAAAAAGATCTAGATAAAAGGATCTCGATAAAAGTTCTAGATAAAAAGATCTAGCTAAAAAGATCTAGATAAAAGATCTAGATAAAAAGATCTAGATAAAAAGATCTAGATAANGGTCTTCAGGTGTGTAATCATCTTCTGTTTGGTCACGATAGAATGGTTGAGTAGGAGGTGTTGTATCTGGATTTCCCTGATCTAGAACTTGTTTTGGCTTAAATGGACCTTGTTCAATGGATTTGATCATAAGTTTGCCATCAGGCTTTGTTTTGATGTAACGAAGCATACGGCTTGTCCACGGAAGATAACCACCTTTTTCAAGCATAGGAGGACGGTTCTCGGCACCGGCAGCATGAATATCTTGTTGAGTTGCCATTGATTAAGTGATGATTGATAAAGTTGATCTTGGATCGGTTCAACGAAATAGGAGTTGAGTTTGGTGAAGGTTAAGTTCCTTTGACGTAGTGAAAATTTGGTCTAAAACACTTGAAACCTCAATAACTTCTTCTCGGAGAGGATTTAGGCCTTGAAAATTCGCCTGAATCGATAAATCAGTTCAGCGTGTCGTTCTCCTCAATCTCACGGTCGTTTTGACAGGTAATTCGTCCAAAACGGAGTTACGGATCAAAACTTATAGCCGTTTGAAGTTTAGTCGTCAAAAGTCAACCAAAATTCTCGAAAAAATTGAGTATGGAAAATTTTTCGAAAAAAAATGCCAAAATTTTTCAAAAATGTTCAAGTTTTCGAAAATTTTCAGGTTTATCGAGAAAATTTGAATTTTTCGAAAATTTTTGAGATTTATCGAGATTTAATTAGATCAAAAGTTCTCGAAAATTTCTTGCTACAAAAAATTCTCGATAGTTTTGTTTAGTTAATTCTCGAAAAATATTCAAAAGATTTCGATAAACAAAGGTTCTCGAAAAGTAAAAAATTTCGAAATCTTTTATGATTTTCTCGAAACTTTTAAATTTTTCGAAAACAATAATCAAACTTTCTAATTTCTATAAATTAGAGAGTATCTCAATAGTCGAAGCATTTTCTCACTTATACAAGCAAGGGAAACACCGAGTAAACCACCAAATCTGAAGAAGACCAAAGGATGAAGTTCTCGAAAATTAGGGTTTAAAGTTCTCGATAAATGGCCGAATGAGAATTTTGATTTAAAGCTCCCCGAAATCGAGTTTATATTCCAAGATTTTTGTACTTCTAGGCTTAAAAACACCAAAGCTTGAAGAAAGTTCGAAACTTGATGATTTTTATGAAACTTTTAAAGATCTAGATAAATATTACAAAAACAAGTACGAACTTTTTAAAGCTTGATTCTTTCAAAAAGATTGAAACTTTCTTGTTGAGAAAGGTTTATAACACTAGTTTGTAAGCAAAAGAGTGTTAAAAACACAAAAAGAACAAGAAAAAGACGAACTTTTTGAAAAAAAATACGAGTGGAAAAGCTTAAAAAATACGAACCAAACAAACTCAAAAGCCTTCTAAATCATTGTTAGGCGAATGATACCACTTGTAGGACCGTAAATATAACAACTTTATCACAATTATATTGGTTGAGAATTGGTGACTTGATGATATATATGTATATGTTTTAGAGAGAGAAAGTAAGATGAAAACAAGAGAGAATATTTCATATAAAACACACACTTACACACACAAGCACACCTTACAAATGAGAGGTAAGGTGCCTTTAATAGTTCCATCTTTGGACTAGATGGGCTTTCTTTGGACTTGGGCTTTTACATGATTTTCTTAACAAAACATAAGGCTTTTCTAACATCCCTTATAACATATTAGCTTAACAAGCCCAACGTCCAATGTCTATTCTTATAACTATTTCTAACACACGACACACTATTTTACAAATATGAGAATGACCATCACTTTTCTATAAATCTTAAATGCTAACAGGGACCAATTCCATAAATATCCGAGAGTCAAATCAAGACATAGTCGGAAATCACATCAAAGCGAAGCCGAAAATTAAATCCAAACGTATTCAAAATCAAGTACAACGTAGTCGGAATCAACTTCAAACGTAGCCGAGGTCAAACTCAAAATGGTTAAAACCAAATCCAAAACAGCCAAAAGTCAACTCAAGACGTGACCGGAAATCAATTCAATACGAAGCCAGAAATCAAATCAAAACGTAACCAAAATCAAATCCAAACATAACCGAATTAAATCCAAACGATAATTCCAATATGATCGACGAGGCTTATTACGATAAGCAGCTCAGATTCAAATGATGTCAATCGGGTCTAACCCGACCCAATGTGAACTACGCCCGATGGCGACAAACAGGAATTCCACATAAACAAAGGCGTTTAGTGGTTTCAGAAGCAATACGATTCAGGAGGTGTTGTGATGCCGGTGTGTCGTGTGTAAGTGCAGGCTTAGGTGTTATGTTCAATGCTTGTGTGTGCACGCAAACTTATCATTCCTAAAGGTAACTCTAACCCGAACATAATGCTGTTATAACTACCCTCAGTATCGTAAAATTCACCTCTGAGCCGGACATAGTCGATCAGGCTATGTCCAACTGTCCCTGGTTGAATGTAGGTGATCAGGCTACATTCACCCGAGGTTCAATGAATTTTGAAACACTCAGCCAAGTTATGCTAGTAATATGTCCGTTATATCCCAAAATCATTCCCAATACTACGACTAGTGTGCAAAATCAACATTCAATAATGAGATTACGCAAGGAAATAGCGTAACTCAGTGATAGATGCGGTACTTGCATAAGCATATGGAAATGCTCATGGTGAATAGCTAAAATAGGCGGATATGAAGTATCCAAAAGTAAGGCACACACTAAAATGATTATATACTCAAACCCATCAATTATATCATAAACAATTCATCATATATATCATCAAAATATCTCATCAAACTTATCATTAATCATATCATCCAATATCTTATCCAATGTATTCTCAGTTATCTAAACAACTACATCCTTAAATAAAATCTTACGCGAGGCATCGGCTTGGCAGGCAGGCACGTAGCGGTCATAGGGTTTAGTTTTCACAAAAGTGGTTATAGTCTAGGTTTAAAAATTACCCAGTTCTCTATAACCAGGCTCTGATACCAATCTGTAACACCCCCAAAATTCGGGTCTAGCGGAAGCATACATGCCTTGGGGTGCTACGAAATCGGTATCATAACACAAGGAACAAAGAATGGTTTTTATTCATTTATATAGAATAAAAGTTATTATCAAAAGCATATAGTTTACATGCTATGAAAATAGTGCGGAAATAGGCCTATAAAATAATTAAAGCGGTCCCAAATGTTCATCAGAGTTGCCTATGACCATGCCGCTTGCCAAGCGCCTTCAAATAGTGAGCTATCACCTTAAACCTGAGAATACACGCTAAAGGTCAGCTTACGTTGGTGAGTTCATAGAGTTTAAGTTATAAAAACAGTTGTGGACCTGAAAAGTTTAAGTGCTATATGTGACTAGAGGCAGGTATAGACATCACAATCACAATCTCAATCTCAATCTCAATCTCAATCTCAATCAATAATTTATCATCTTAGGAAAGATGAATCAACGGTCACTAGCCAGGTCACAACAAGGAACCACCCGTTACTGCCCCGGATCTAGGCCGCAGCAGAGTCTATTCCAAACTAGGGTCAAAGCGCCCTAGCTCTAGGTCAACTCTACTTCCGTCTAACCTTATCTAGCCAACACATGTAGCAAAACCAAGTAGTAGCAGGTCCAAGAAAATGGTTTGAGCTAGGAAGCTCTCATATATAAACCAGGTAAACACATAACGCATTCAAATATCCAAATCAAGTATATCAGTAAATCAATCAATCAATCAATCAATCAAATCTTAATCAATCAAATCTTAATCAAACCGTTCACGTAATCAGATAAACAATCATGGAGTTTAGTTAAAAGAGCATGTATTCTCCCCCAAAATAGTTATGAAAACTTGTTTAAAAGAAAGGGGGCTATGAAATCACCTTAGCCACAGCAATGCAAAGATCACGACCGACACAACTTGGCATCTAGAGCTAATCACAACGATATCCAAAAGGTGGCCACGACGGCACCAAGTAGTACGAACACAAGGGTACATCCTAGTACGCATACGATTGTCTCAAAATATAGTTCGTACAATAATAAAGTCTATAAAGGATGATGTGTCATAGTTTTCGTGGATTACTCAAATCATTACTTATAAAAGTTTAGTATCAATGTTTCGTAAGAAAGCTTTATGTTTCGTGCGGTGTGGTAAGAGGACATAGACTCAAGATGCAACTCACGCCAAATGAAACAAGACATCGACATGCAACTCAAGCCAAAGAGGAATAAACATCGACATAATTGATAGATATTAACTAAAACTCAAGTTAATCGAAGAAAATCTAGAAAATGACGACTACTAATCATTTAATATAAAATAGGTCAATCGGTAAGTTTCGGAATTTACCCCATAATCCCAAATAGTTTAGAATAATCCAAATAGTTTTATAAGAAGTCACAAGTTAATTATTCAAATATGAAAGGGTTTTAAGGATTAAATAAAACTATTCATTTTAAATTCTTTGTCGGGTTTTATAAAAATAATCTTAAAAGATTTAGAAATAAAAAAAGTAAGTTTAGAAAAATTTATAAATTTCGGCATGACGCATCNTAAAATTCACCTCTGAGCCGGACATAGTTGATCAGGCCATGTCCAACTGTCCCTGGTTGAATGTAGGTGATCAGGCTACATTCACCCGAGGTTCAATGAATTTTGAAACACTCAGCCAAGTTATGCTAGTAATATGTCCGTTATATCCCAAAATCATTCCCAATACTACGACTAGTGTGCAAAATCAACATTCAATAATGAGATTACACAAGGAAATAGCGTAACTCAGTGATAGATGCGGTTCTTGCATAAGCATATGGAAATGCTCATGGTGAATAGCTAAAATAGGCGGATATGAAGTATCCAAAAGTAAGGCACACACTAAAATGATTATATACTCAAACCCATCAATTATATCATAAACAATTCATCACATATATCATCAAAATATCTCATCAAACTTATCATTAATCATATCATCCAATATCTTATCCAATGTATTCTCAGTTATCTAATCAACTACATCCTTAAATAAAATCTTACGCGAGGCATCAGCTTGGCAGGCAGGCACGTAGCGGTCATAGGGTTTAGTTTTCACAAAAGTGGTTATAGTCTAGGTTTAAAAATTACCCAGTTCTCTATAACCAGGCTTTGATACCAATCTGTAACACCCCCAAAATTCGGGTCTAGCGGAAGCATACATGCCTTGGGGTGCTACGAAATCGGTATCATAACACAAGGAACAAAGAATGGTTTTTATTCATTTATATAGAATAAAAGTTATTATCAAAAGCATATAGTTTACATGCTATGAAAATAGTGCGGAAATAGGCCTATAAAATAATTAAAGCGGTCCCAAATGTTCATCAGAGTTGCCTATGACCATGCCGCTTGCCAAGCGCCTTCAAATAGTGAGCTATCGCCTTAAACCTGAGAATACACGCTAAAGGTCAGCTTACGCTGGTGAGTTCATAGAGTTTAAGTTATAAAAACAGTTGTGGACCTGAAAAGTTTAAGTGCTATATGTGACTAGAGGCAGGTATAGACATCACAATCACAATCTCAATCTCAATCTCAATCTCAATCTCAATCAATAATTTATCATCTTAGGAAAGATGAATCAACGGTCACTAGCCAGGTCACAACAAGGAACCACCCGTTACTGCCCCGGATCTAGGCTGCAGCAGAGTCTATTCCAAACTAGGGTCAAAGCGCCCTAGCTCTAGGTCAACTCTACTTCCGTCTAACCTTATCTAGCCAACACATGTAGCAAAACCAAGTAGTAGCAGGTCCAAGAAAATGGTTTGAGCTAGGAAGCTCTCATATATAAATCAGGTAAACACATAACGCATTTGAATATCCCGATCAAGTATATCGGTAAATCAATCAATCAATCAATCAATCAATCAATCAAATCTTAATCAATCAAATCTTAATCAAACCGTTCACGTAATCAGATAAACAATCATGGAGTTTAGTTAAAAGAGCATGTATTCTCCCCCAAAATAGTTATGAAAACTTGTTTAAAAGAAAGGGGGCTATGAAATCACCTTAGCCACAGCAATGCAAAGATCACGACCGACACAACTTGGCATCTAGAGCTAATCACAACGATATCCAAAAGGTGGCCACGACGGCACCAAGTAGTACGAACACAAGGGTACATCCTAGTACGCATATGATTGTCTCAAAATATAGTTCGTACAATAATAAAGTCTATAAAGGACGATGTGTCATAGTTTTCGTGGATTACTCAAATCATTACTTATAAAAGTTTAGTATCAATGTTTCGTAAGAAAGCTTTATGTTTCGTGTGGTGTGGTAAGAGGACATAGACTCAAGATGCAACTCACGCCAAATGAAACAAGACATCGACATGCAACTCAAGCCAAAGAGGAATAAACATCGACATAATTGATAGATATTAACTAAAACTTAAGTTAATCGAAGAAAATCTAGAAAATGACGACTACTAATCATTTAATATAAAATAGGTCAATCGGTAAGTTTCGGTATTTACCCCATAATCCCAAATAGTTTAGAATAATCCAAATAGTTTTATAAGAAGTCACAAGTTAATTATTCAAATATGAAAGGGTTTTAAGGATTAAATAAAACTATTCATTTTAAATTCTTTGTCGGGTTTTATAAAAATAATCTTAAAAGATTTAGAAATAAAAAAAGTAAGTTTAGAAAAATTTATAAATTTCGGCATGACGCATCCATTTATATAACCTTTCCAAGTCAAAAGACTTTAATAAAATCAATTTTCTAAAACAATGTTTCCCGACAAGTTAATAGAAAACTAATAAAGTGTAATCGTTGTTTATTAGACATTATTTACTTATTGTGTATTCGTTGCGAATCAAATTTATTAAATTTGTTACAAGTCTAATATATTGTATTCGTTTCAAGTCCAAATAAGTCCATATTGTTCAACGTCCAACAATGAGTCAATTGTCAAATAAGGTCAATATAACCAAATAATTTATCCAAGTGTTTCAAGTCACAATCCGTTAGGTAATTATGTCCAAAGTCATGTATAAATCTTCAATTAAACGAAGCGTACCAATAACCACCCATGTCAAAACCAACCAACAATATTAATCCGATATTCAAGTATCTATTTATATTGTCCAAGCTCAAGTAAAATTCCAAGTATTAATCCCGAGTAACCGAAACTTACCAAAATTAAATACGTTCGAACTCTTTTAAAATAATATTTAACTTAATAATCCCAACACACTCTTAAATTTTGAAACAAAACCAAACAAACAATTAAACTCGCTCGCACTCGTGGTTTCCTTAACTGCCGTAACTAAACTAACTAAATAAGTAAATCCAAAGTCGTTCATGACAACGACGAGATGAATAGCGAAATTAATGACCTGTGACCAAATCGAGACCAACTTAGAAACGAGGCTATGCACCAAACGAGACCGAAACATGATGAATAGGCAAAACAACACAAACATAAAAAAAAAATCAAACAAACACCTTGTGGTGTTCTCGTTAACCCAAAATCCAAACCAAACAACCCCACAATCATCCTTCGAACCCAGAAACAACCCATTTGACAACTCCAAGCTCTCATCCGTAATACAACCAGAATCGGAATGGGTACTACTCGACGCTAATCAGGCTTAATCACCAAATAGTTACCAGAACTAACAATAACATCTATTCGACACCATTTTATTCGGATCTTACCACACGAAACATATCAAAAAGGTGTTTTCAATCATATGGTCATTCACGAAACTTATCATCTACAAAAACTCATTAACTCATTTTCACTATTTTAGATCCACGAAAAACATTAACGCATCAACATATATACCCGTTTAACAAAACAAATGAAAATGAAATGGATCGTAGAGATTCGTCTTACCAACGCCAAGGGGAAAGAGGAGAGGTGGTGTCTTCACGAGTATAACTCAAACCACGACTCCAAATAGGCCCTTCACTCTATCCTCGATCCATAACCACGAATCTTGATCTTACAACGGCGACTGTGAACGACGGCGAGAGGAAGAACACGGCGGTGCTGGTGGCTTACGGTCACAACGAACCCAAAACAAACCTTCAACAATTTTTACAACCTTTGATCTATCATTACCTTCGATATGTTCCATGAAAATAAAAGGGATATGGAACGGTGGTGGCATGTAGATGCGTGTTGACTTCACAAGATGGTGAGATAAAGATGTTAATGATGGCGGTGTGGTTGACAGTGGCCGGAATTAATGAACGGCGGCCAGGAGGAGGGTGGCGGCTGGGGTGGTCGGCCAAACCCTAGAGAGAGAAGAAAGGGTATGAGTGTGTATGGTGAGGTTACCAAATGAAACCCTGGATGTGTTATGTGTTACATATAAACACATTTCTAAACTTGCAAAAACAAAGTATAAGGTTTCTAATAGATGGAGGGCGCGGAACGAAAATGTAACGCAGGGATCATAACTGAAATTTATCCAATCTTTTACGAAATGAGGCTCGGAGCTCATTTAAGCGAGTAAACGGAAGATTCATGATACTGGAATAACACAAACATGCTCAGAATAATATTTCCGATAAAAATGTAACGCAGGGATCATAACTGAAATTTATCCAATCATTTACGAAATGAGGCTCGGAGCTCATTTAAGCGAGTAAACGGAAGATTCATGATATGGGAATAACACCAACATGCTCAGAATAATATTTCCGATAAAAATGACTATAAATATGTCTAGTATCTCGAAAACCATACCAAACTCAAAATAGATGATCGTTTCTCCATATAGAACTAGGGAGAAATTTTGCATGTTGTCACATACCCCTTGTTATTTCCTAAAAAGATGATTGAGAAATTACTTTATCGACGTGTGCATGAAGAGTAAAATATGAGTTTCATCCCTTGACTTGGTCTTCAACATCAGTCACGTATCAATACTCTGCGCCTAAAACTAGCCTTGTCCTCAAGGCTCATAGCTTTATCCTCGTGTCACATGGCTTCCAAGGGGGTTTCGGTTCGGTTTGGAGAAAAACAAACTATGGCGGATGGTTGTGTTGACCACCAAAAATTTTTTTCACGTAAGGGAAGATGGGTAACATGTCCATGATGAGCGGGTGAAGAGGAACTTGAGTTTGAGTGGCGACATCATGTTTGATCTTGGTGATAAATGAAGTGGAGGCATTGAGCGACTTGCCGATGGGTTTGTCATGTTTAGGGGGATTAATTTTCAGCCCATGGTTGTTTGATGGTGGCCTGATAATTGGTTGTGAGCTTGTCGGTGTCGTGGTGACTATGGATGTGTTAGTATCCCATTGTTTGGCGAGGCGTTTCAAACGGTTGGCGAGCTAGAGGGTATGTGGATCATTTTATAAATTAGCTATGGTAACGTCTAAGGCAACCATAGATTCTTTGAGGGGTGGTGGTTTTGACGTTGGTGAAGGAGTATACGGAGTGCAGTCAGGGTAATACTTGGTGTAGGATTGAAAATACTAGTGATTTATGTGGTTCGGGAGGTCTAGGTTGATCAAACATGATTAATCTATTCATAGTTTTAGGGAAAGAAAGTAGAGAGAGGGTGGATTAGAAAAAGAACTTTTATTGATAAATAAAACAATACAAATGACCTAATGCTTAACCACACCCCTCATGGAGAGTCATGAGGGGTATTTATAGGCTCATCACACTACATGTTTGCCCCATGTACATAAATAGTCCCTATGGGTACAACTTACAGCATATCTAGTCTAATTCACGTATGTGACGTTATCATTATAAAAGAGTAAGGCTAACAATCTCCCTCCAAGATATCATCACATGTGAATGGTTACAATGAGACCTATAAATACATAAACAAAGTAAATTACAATAATATAAACAATATGATTTTGACGTTGTTGAAGCGCAGAGTCTCTGTAGTCTAGATACTGAGACAGACTTGAAGTTCTCTCTTTGGACGATCTCAGCATTTGATCTTTGGCACTGACGACACTGATTCTTGTACCTCTGAACTTCAACTGTAATTGTCTAGTTAGGTTATTACTCCCTCCTAACTAGTGAGCCTTTTCTTTCTTTTTCTTTTATACGCTCCCTCCTGAACTGACAACTCTTTCATCACGCAGCGGATAAATTAGATTCAAAAGTGTAGCACCATAGTTGTCGTTTGGGGAGCATCATAACAACATATCTCACATAAATTTGCATCCAAGTTGGTAATAAGCCCCGATGTACACATTAAGGGTACTTCTTCTGTGTTAAGCACAGTTCCCTCAATCAATACAATCATGGAAGACGAAGCACTACTTCTTTCTTTCATGTAC
This sequence comes from Artemisia annua, assembly GCA_014162995.1. Lineage (NCBI taxonomy): Eukaryota > Viridiplantae > Streptophyta > Magnoliopsida > Asterales > Asteraceae > Artemisia > Artemisia annua. Next base: position 47,815 of record LBNU01029760.1, read on the forward strand.
TTCTCCCTCCTGATGGTTGCGAGTTATCGGAATCATCATATTGTTGTGTACATGCCGTATAATTACCTTTTACTTGTGCAAAATTGTAACCATGTAAGCATAATTCCGTGAGAGTATGTCGAAAAAAATACTCTCAATATTTCTCTCAAACCAACTTTTAAATGAACGTCCTTTTAATTCATTGGCTAATAGGAATGACCACATATGGAGACAACCAGATATGACCAACTTGAAAATGAAGTATACACCCCTTGTGACTTAATGCTTGTATTATCCTTGATTGAGAACCGAAATATTCGCCTCTTGAGCAATCCAAAACTTCGTGTGATACAGAGTACTACAACGTAACTCCTTAAAGTGATAGCTATACTATGAGCACTACAATGTAACTCCTTGCATCAGTTATGACTAGATTGTCAAGCCTTAATCACAATGTAAAATGCCAAGACAAGTTATCTTGAGACCCGCATATCTCAAAGATAAATAAATACACCCTTGAAACGTCACTTCAAAATCAAATCAATGATACCTTACAAAAACCCCGTAGTCATTCTGTTATACAAAACAATTCTAGCCGTGAAATATGTATCCCCGTGAATATTGCAATACCAAAATACCACTCTTAATACTAACACTTATCAATTCTTAAATATTTGTATTCAACAAATTCGGATGACATTTGTTGCATGACCAAAGTTGGGAGAAAAAAAATGTTAGCATTTCTATCTTTTCTTGTCCAATCGAATGACCAACACCAGCCCAACATCATATCTAATCCAAAGACCAATACCCATTTTCAAATGATAAGCCCAATCCAATAGCATCCGATCCAATCACACAAGCCCAATTCCAATTCAACCTACATTCCTATAATATAACTTGTTATCCTCATTTTATCAAACTCTAAAACACACTTAGTGATAAATCCGCCCCCTCCTATAATATCTCTCCCAACTCAGATTGCATCTCCATCAAGAATCATCTAATCCGATCAAAACTATGTTCTCATCTCATTTCCAGCATCTAATCTGACACAAACAAACCGTATGATGTGATTTCGTTGTTGTTCCATACGAATCAAGATGGCTTCAAGATCCATCTTGGGCCTCGGGTTGGTCCTGTGTTTGTTCTTGTGTTTATAACCGAAGGGAAAGAACGATTGAGACATAAGTCTTGGTTTTTCTTTAAATGTATTCGAACATTAAAGTAGAGGTTTATCTCCACATGGATCGATGATGATGATGATGATTCAATTGAAAAAATCTTTAAAATATTAAAAAAAAATGAATTGAAATGAGATCTTGATATATTTTTTTCGTGGCTTGTTTTAGTTGTAGGTGAGCGTTGGGGAGTGACGGTGAGGGTATGATCGTTGTGTCTAGGTCGAGGATTGAAGTGATTCATGATCTTACAGAACCTGAGATAGTATGACTCTATGGATTCACCAGGAATTGAAGTGAACTTGCGTAGTTCCTTGAGAAATTGTGCTTCCATTTCCTGTTTCTCGATGTATGTCCCATACATTAACCTTTTGACTCTTTCCCAGACTGCATGAGCACTTCCTTCACTATCCACAGTTACATACGGTGTTTCAGGTAGTCCAAAAACGACAAGACGAAATACATGATCATCAGCTGCAATTTGTTGTCTGTCTTCCTCAGTGTACTCAGCCTCAGTCTGTAGTATGGTTGTACTGGGGGGGGGTTTCAAATAGTTTCATGATGAGACGAAAAGTGTACCCGTTTTAAGGGGTCATTTAAGCCCTAATTCGAGTAAATGTGATCAAATATTGCCCTAAATCGTTCCTTTTGTCATCATAGGTACTTTTGAGAAGAATTCTGGAAAACATGCATATTTGGACGTTTTTGGAGCATAAAAGTGAAGAAAACGACAAAGTCTCAAAAGAAGCTGGATTTTCTACTTGACGGCGTCAGAGTCACAAGGTGACGCCGTCAGCCAACGTTGACAAAAGAGTGAAGTTAGATTACACTAGACGCCCTATGAAGAAAACAAGATGTTTACACCTGACGGCGTCAGGTGTTAGAGAATGTAGGCCGTCAGGTGTTAACTTAAAGAGTGACGGCCCAGAGTAAATTAAAGGGTGACGGCGTCAGAAGTAAATCTAGGCCATCCGAGAACCCTAATGACGGCGTCAGAACCTATATCCTGACGCCGTCAGAATGTAAAATATATATATATATTCCTATTTTTCATTGATTAGTGTGGAACTTTTGGTACAAGTTTAGGAAAAACCCTAAAGACGATTTTAGCTGTAATTTTAAGGGTTTTTCACCCTTGAAACCTTCATGTTCAATTAAAGATATGTCCTCACTTAAATTAATCAATATATCTATGTGCTGGTTAATTATATCTTATGCTTGTCTTTCAATTAACATGCTAGGCTAGATTTTTCTTGTGTTTGCTTAGATCTATTGAAACCTAACTATTAATTATTGGTTGATTGGTGTGCTATTACTTTGTTGGGATGAATGTTTCATCAATGTTAGGCTTAAGAAAACTGGCAATACTCCTATATGGTAACATGCTTGAACGTCTTAAGGAACATGTAACTAAGGCATACTAGGTTATTAAGGTAGTATTAAACGCATGAGCCACTGTTTACAATCCCTATGAATATGTGTACGCATAGTTGTAGGAGGAGATAAGAGCTCATAGAATTGGGGAGATATGTATGCCACCCCATGAATTTTTAAGGAATACACCCGTCATCCACGCAAGTAATACATACACCAATTAACCGGTAAAAGATAGTTAGGGTGTAAGCAAGTCCAAGTAAACACATTTGTCTCCATATAAGTTTTCACAACCACAATAGTTTAGTTATTTTATTTTTCTTGCAATTGTAGTTTTTGGGTTAGTTGACTAGCAACTAATTCCGCCCACTCCTCCAATACCTGAGATTTTACTTGCTTTCCATAAAATACAAAAATACAANACGAAAAGTGTACCCGTTTAAGGGGTCATTTAAGCCCTAATTCGAGTAAATGTGATCAAATATTGCCCTAAATCGTTCCTTTTGTCATTATAGGTACTTTTGAGAAGAATTCTGGAAAACATGCATATTTGGACATTTTTGGAGCATAAAAGTGAAGAAAACGACAAAGTCTCAAAAGAAGCTGGATTTCCTACCTGACGGCGTCAGAGTCACAAGGTGACGCCGTCAGCCAACGTTGACAAAAGAGTGAAGTTAGATTACACTAGACGCCCTATGAAGAAAACAAGATGTTTACACCTGACGGCGTCAGGTGTTAGAGAATGTAGGCCGTCAGGTGTTAACTTAAAGAGTGACGGCCCAGAGTAAATTAAAGGGTGACGGCGTCAGAAGTAAATCTAGGCCATCCGAGAACCCTAATGACGGCGAGCTGACGGCGTCAGAACCTATATCTTGACGCCGTCAGAATGTAAAATATATATATATATTCCTATTTTTCATTCATTAGTGTGGAACTTTTGGTACAAGTTTGGGAAAAACCCTAAAGACGATTTTAGCTGTAATTTCAAGGGTTTTTCACCCTTGAAACCTTCATGTTCAATTAAAGATAAGTCCTCACTTAAATTAATCAATATGTCTATGTGTTGGTTAATTATATCTTATGCTTGTCTTTCAATTAACATGCTAGGCTAGATTTTTCTTGTGTATGCTTAGATCTATTGAAACCTAACTATTAATTATTGGTTGATTGGTGTGCTATTACTTTGTTGGGATGAATGTTTCATCAATGTTAGGCTTAAGAAAACTGGCAATACTCCTATATGGTAACATGCTTGAACGTCTTAAGGAACATGTAACTAAGGCATACTAGGTTATTAAGGTAGTATTTAACGCATGAGTATTGGGGAGATATGTGTACGCATAGTTGTAGGAGGAGATAAGAGCTCACAGAATTGGGGAGATATGTATGCCACCCCATGAATTGTTAAGGAATACACCCGTCATCCACGCAAGTAATACATACACCAATTAACCGGTAAAAGATAGTTAGGGAGTAAGCAAGTCCAAGTAAACACATTTGTCTCCATATAAGTTTTCACAACCACAATAGTTTAGTAATTTTATTTTTCTTGCAATTGTAGTTTTTGGGTTAGTTGACTAGCAACTAATTCCGCCCACTCCTCCAATACCTGAGATTTTACTTGCTTTCCATAAAATACAAAAATACACAAAATAATCTTCCTTCACCTTTAGACCTTTTAGAGTAGTTTTTCTCACCTAACGAACACTATTCCCTGTGAGAGAACGATCAATCCCCCGTACTTACCACTACACTGTACTACACCGACCAGGTACACTGCCTAGTGGGATTGCAAGCTTCTCAAGATCCCTTGAGAGGTAAAACCTGTTGCGTGGTCGCAATCCCACGCGCATCAAGTTTTTGGCGCCGCTGCCGGGGAATAGTTATTGTTTAGGTAGAATTTTTTATTTTATTAGGTCTACTCACTAGATTCCTTTCTAGTGAGATATTTATTTTATTTTTCTAGGATTTCTTTAGTCTATCTATTTTCTTCGTCTTTTTGTTCGTAACCATTACCATCCGCCAACATGGAAGGTGGTAACATCCTCGATCCCAACAACCCACCTCAACCAAACCAACCTCCTAGAGCCCGCACCTTAGGAAAGTATTCTCGACCTAGCCACCATGGCTATCGCAACACCATTGAGCTCACTCAAGGAGCCAATGTCACTCCCTTGTGATCCGACACCATCCGGTTGGTGCAAAGCGGATGCGTATTCCATGGACTTCGTTCCGAAGATCCAAATCAACATCTCAAGGATTTCCTCAAAATCGTAGATTCTATAGCCCTTGATGTTGCCACTCGAGAAACTACCCGATTACATCTCTTCCAATTCTCTCTACGAGACCATGCTAGTCAGTGGCTAGAGCGTCTACCCGCAGGATCCATCACCTCTTGGGATGATCTCACAACTTGCTTCTTAGCTCAATTTTTCCCACCGGGGAGAACTACCAAGCTAAGGAATGATATCTTGGCGTTCCAACAACGCCAAGGCGAAACCCTCTACGAGGCATGGACTCGATTCAAGGACTTACTCCAAAAAGTCCCTCACCATGGCATAGACCTTTGGCTCCAAGTCCAAATCTTCTATGACCATATCAATATCCCCACGAGGCAAACCATTGACCAAGCGGCCGGTGGCAAGCTACGTGATCTAAGTGCGGAACAATCATGGGATCTCCTAGAAGATCTTGCTCTATATGACAACGAAAGTTGGAATGATCCCCGTGATTTGAATAAGACGGTCAAGGCAATATCTTTGCCTTCGAATAATTCAAGCACTTCCGACCGTAGGATCATAGAACTTGAAGACCAAGTCAAGTTTCTCATGAAATCCTACGAGGCTCCTAAACCTTCAAGCCAAGTGAATAAAATCACTTCCTTGTGCGAATTATGTAGTGGTCCCCACGACACTCGTGATTGCATGGAACTCCCCGAACAAGCTTTTGCGGACTACGCATCCTCGCGTACCGACGGAGTGGGAGACAAGTGGTACACTTTCAAACCCGAGCCAAACCCTTACGGTGATTCATACAACCCCTCATGGAAAAATCACCGAAACCTTAGGTGGAAGTCAAACCAAAACGTCCCCCAAAACAATTCTTCCAACCTACCTAATTGTTTTCAACCCAACGGTCCTTCCTCAAACCGTACCTTCAATAATAATCCTTCCAACAACTATGGTAGTACCAATAACTTTGAAGGATTGATGTCTAATTTTATGGCATCTCAAGAAGCTCGTATAGCTAAATTCACATCCGAATTTAATCAACAACAAGTAGAGATGACCAATAAAATTGACAACTTGTTGAAGGCCCTTACCAACCAAGTGCTATCACCTCCACATAAGGACGCTAGGACCACTAATAGCGGACCCCAAATTAAGGACCCTTCTTCATCCAAACATGTCCACTTCGTCAACATTGTCACTATTAGACCAATTGATAGGAGTGAGGAAAATAATGAACCTAGGGATGAAGTTAAGGAAGTCGAGGTAGATAAGGAAAGTAGGGTAAGCAAGATTGAAGAAGTAGATGATGGGGAAGACTACTTCAATAAGTTACCAACTAGAGAAGAACGGGCATACCATAAGGATTTATTCGATGACTCCGAGACACCATACTTCCTAGGTAACCCGATTATCAAAACAGGCGAACCTTCTAATCTCAACATACCATGCAACATAGGACATTTGCATGTCTGGAAACCTTACATCGACCCTAGATCTCCCATAAACATCATGACTAGAGCCCAATACAACTTGATAATGAAAAATCAACTTAGGTATAGGGTGTTCCCCGATAGGGGATGGATTAGTAACTTCACGGGAAGAGTTAGGGAATTACCGGTTTATGTAGGGAACTTCACCTATGTCACGGACTTTGTGATTGTATAAGATATCCGCCCAATAGTCGATGCAAGTTTAACTCAAGTATTCTTGGGAAAACCGTTTATTGAGGTCTCTAGAATGAATTATGAACCTTCCTTAGGGATAGTTAAATTTAAGGATGAGACCGATGAAGTGAACTACCAAATGCCATATAAGATAGAGCAATTCCAAAACTTGTCAAACGTTGAAAAAGAGCTTAAACAAGCGGTGTACTATAGGAATGATGAGGATAGACGTAGGGGAGTATACTATGTCATGGAAAGGATATTCGGTTTCTACAAAGATTGTTTGAAATTAGGACCGGATTATAAAACCGGACAAGAGGATGACCTAGAAACCGAGACCAACGATGAAGTCACGTAATGTACGGTGACTTTGAGTCTAGCTACAAGACTCGTTAATAAAGAAAAGCGCTTCTGGGAGGCAACCCAAGCTTTGTTTGTTTGTTTATTTGATTTTATTTGTTTCCGTATGTATGATATTTCATGTTATTGATTCATGATTCAAACTAACTTGTGAAAATGCTTTATTTTGTTTTTAACTTCGTCTTAACTACATATAAAGGTATTTTGCAAAACCTAAGTGTAAGGGAAATCTAAATCGGTTTATAAGGACAAATGAACATGAATCATAACAATGTAAATTAACATACATATTAGTATTTGTTTGAGTCAAATGCTTGTATCGAGTCATAATGAATTTTTGCAGGAATTCTAGGAAGTAAGGTATAGTTTTTCCAGAATTTTCCCGGACACTAAACATGAGAATTCTGTCAGATCATTTCTGACGGCGTCAGGTGTTACAACCTGATGGCGTCAGGCTATAATTTTCTGCAATTTTTGAAAGTTTTGTTTTTCTTCCGGAAATAAAAAGTTTTTGTTAATTCTCTAACTTATAATCTCCAGGAATTCTGCAAAAATATTCATTCCACAAGCATTATATCCTATTATAGATTATACCGCCGATTTTATGCGAGGTTGGCCTTTATTTTTTTTCTTCAGGTTATTTTGGACAAGAAGATGATTTATATTTTGGAAGGGAAGCGTTGAGCGTTCATCTTTCTTGGAAGAAGATCTAACCATGTTACCTCACTATCCACATCAAACGAATCAGGGGAGTATTTGATTTCATTCTTTCATCTTATTTACTTTTGCATCTTCTATTTGAACGTTGGGACAATGTTTGGTTTAAGTGTAAGGGGGTAAATGAAGGCACCTTAGAGAATACAATTGCGCTTGATTTTTGTTTGTTTGATAGTAAATTTGTAATAAAACCGAGAGAAATGTTTGTTAGGGTAATTTTAGCGCCAATTTAAAATTTTTTACAACATTTAGAAGTGAGACTTTGGTCTTAATGAGCGTCTCATGGATAGGAAATTATATGACTAGCACAAAACCGTACCACAAAAAAATTTTCCACCCCAAATATGTGAGGTTCACCCCTAGAATTGGTAGGAAAAGCATTCATTTTTGATGCTATGATGTATGTACTGGTAGCGCTTAGATTCTAGAACTTGCGTTAGGACCATCTCAAATCCACAAGTGAGACTACATTCGTGTAGTTAGATCTACTACATGATAAGAGGCATTAAGATTAACCCTTTGCTTTTACACCCGTGTTTTTGTTATAATTACATTGGCTACATTGGTCAAGTAATTCTCCCACACCCTTTGCGTTGTACCAATTTTTGGCACACGATACCCCTAGTACACCCCTCCGAGCCTATCTTTTCGTTTCGACCTTTGAGCATCTTACTCAAAGTAAGAATTTGTTACACCCCACTTAAATGTACACCCAAATCGCCTTAGCCTACCTTGTATGCACTCACCTTTAGTGCATTATTGTGACAACATTTATTAAACCCCTTGTTAATTATCTAATCGATTACATGGTTGCTAAGTCGAGTCATATCCTTGTACATATTGTTTTGGGACGATTGGGACTCATGGGTAAAGTACTAGTGTAATGGAGTAATGGGGAAGAACAACATTATTACCCCCATATGTGCTAAATATTTTAAAAGTACTCCAAGTTTTTCAATTATCTTAATTCGAGTCGTTAGAATAGTAATTGTAAAGTTATGTAAAAGTTCAAGTGTAAGGGGAGAAACGAGGCCCCTATGATGTATTTTTTGGATGGTAGGGTAAGAATGTATGAAAAAAAAAATCGAAAAAATCAAGAAAAATACAAAAAAATGTGAAAAATAAAAGTATAAAAAACATACGGACTACCATTTCGTTTCCTTTATGTTTCTTTTAAGTTTTTGTTATTTTGTTTTTAGCTTAAGATTGAGTCAAGTCTTGGCTTAGCAACATTGTATAGTGCATGTATTTGATCATGATAGTTAACTCGCCACCATTTAAATACCCTTTATTCCAACCAAACCGTTTTTATCATATCCCTACACCTTACATTATAACCCTTTTGAAAGCCCTCTTTGATAGTTTATCTTAGGTGCTTACGCCTAGTGGAGGAGTAATTGATCCTCTCCCAAGCCTATGGTAATCTATTTGCTATGACAGGTAGTGAGAGATATTTTTCCGTTTTCGTTTATGAGATACAATTCTATGACACTTGAGAGATGAGAGTATCCAAACACTATTTGTGAGGTGCTAGTGTATGATTTCCGTGCTTATTATGATTAGGGTCGAATGACTACTTGTTGTAATTACTTTTATATTTGTGTTAAATGACCCCTAACTCATATTTTGATTGGAATAAAAGCTTATTTGCTTAATTGTAAAGGTATTAGATGAGACGAAAAGTGTACCCGTTTTAAGGGGACATTTAAGCCCTAATTCGAGTAAATGTGATCAAATATTGCCCTAAATCGTTCCTTTTGTCATTATAGGTACTTTTGAGAAGAATTCTGGAAAACATGCATATTTGGACGTTTTTGGAGCATAAAAGTGAAGAAAACGACAAAGTCTCAAAAGAAGCTAGATTTCCTACCTGACGGCGTCAGAGTCACAAGGTGACGCTGTCAGCCAACGTTGACAAAAGAGTGAAGTTAGATTACACTAGACGCCCCATGAAGAAAACAAGATATTTACACCTGACGGCGTCAGGTGTTAGAGAATGTAGGCCGTCAGGTGTTAACTTAAAGAGTGACGGCCCCGAGCAAATTAAAGGGTGACGGCGTCAGAAGTAAATCTAGGCCATCCGAGAACCCTAATGACGGCGAGCTGACGGCGTCAAAACCTATAACCTGACGCCGTCAGAATGTAAAATCTATATATATTTTCCTATTTTTCATTCATTAGTGTGGAACTTTTGGTACAAGTTTGGGAAAAACCCGAAAGACGATTTTAGCTGTAATTTCAAGGGTTTTTCACCCTTGAAACCTTCATGTTCAATTAATGATAAGTCCTCACTTAAATTAATCAATATGTCTATGTGTTGGTTAATTATATCTTATGCTTGTCTTTCAATTAACATGCTAGGCTAGATTTTTCTTGTGTTTGCTTAGATCTAATGAAACCTAACTATTAATTATTGGTTGATTGGTGTGTTATTACTTTGTTGGGATGAATGTTTCATCAATGTTAGGCTTAAGAAAACTGGCAATACTCCTATATGGTAACATGCTTGAACGTCTTAAGAAACATGTAACTAAGGCATACTAGGTTATTAAGGTAGTATTTAATGCATGAGCCACTGTTTACAATCCCTATGATTATGTGTACGCATAGTTGTAGGAGGAGATAAGAGCTCATAGAATTGGGGAGATATGTATGCCACCCCATGAATTGTTAAGGAATACACCCGTCATCCACGCAAGTAATACATACACCAATTAACCGGTAAAAGATAGTTAGGGAGTAAGCAAGTCTAAGTAAACACATTTGTCTCCATATAAGTTTTCACAACCACAATAGTTTAGTTATTTTATTTTTCTTGCAATTGTAGTTTTTGGGTTAGTTGACTAGCAACTAATTCCGCCCACTCCTCCAACACCTGAGATTTTACTTGCTTTCCATAAAATACAAAAATACAAAAAATAATCTTCCTTCACCTTTAGACCTTTTAGAGTAGTTTTTCTCACCTAACGAACACTATTCCCTGTGAGAGAACGATCAATCCCCCGTACTTACCACTACACTATACTACACCGACCAGGTACACTGCCTGGTAGGATTGCAAGCTTCTCAAGATCCCTTGAGAGGTAAAACCTGTTGCGTGGTCGCAATCCCACGCGCATCATTTCACCAGGGTCTAGCACTAGTCGTGGTTTAAAGGGTCCTTCCAAAATGGATTTGATAAGAAGTTTTCCATTTGGTTTGCTCTTAACATAGCGCATCATACGACTAACCCATTTTGAGTAACCACCCTTTTGACAACATGGGAGGTCAGTTTTCTGCACTTGCTGCATAAATATCCTCTTTGCCTGTCTCCAACAATTCAATCTTTGCCTCTTCAATAGGTCCATAGCATGGTTGCTCATTCAGAAAATCCTCTTCAATTTCTCTGAGGAAGAAATCATCCTCTTTCCCTTCATCCTCTTTGAATGTCTCCAACAAATCAATCATTGCCTCTTGAATCAACGAATCAATTTCCACCTCTTCAATAGGCCCATAGTATGCTTGCTCATCTAGACAATCCTCTACAATTTGTACGTGGTATAAGTCACCAAACACTTCCAACTCACCTTCCAAAACATGTTCAACTTTGTAACACCCCCAACTCAAATACGACATCTATCATGCTGGGGGTATTACACAAATAGAAACCAGGCACATTTATAGTTAACGACCACAATACGGGACGTTTATAAATGTTGCAAAACATATCATTCGAATTACAAACCATTTAGAGTACAAGGACTCTTAAGTCAAAGTAGCAGCGGAAAAAGTAAATAGAGTTTGCAGCGGAAAATAAACAAAGTTTAGCAGCGGAAGTAACAAAAGACACAAAAGGTTTTACGAATGACATGCAAATAAAGATAGAAAGATAGTAAAGCTGCCTTGACAGAAATGCCTCTTCAGCCTTAGCCACTCCACCATGCCCCATGTATCATGCTTCAAAGCTAATTGTTAATATCATTAGTACCTGAAACACATGCTTAAAAGTCAACACAAAGGTTGAGTGTAATCCATAGGTTTAAATAATAAGGTTGAGCACAAGGTTTTAATCATAAGATATGAGCAACATATGCAAATATCGGGTATTCAAGGTAACAACCAATGTATAGAGGCATCCCTGTGCATATAACACTAGGTCGAATGAATCCTTTATCCAGCAATTCTTGTAATTGCTTGGACAATTGCTCCATCTCTGAAGGTGCTAGTCGATACGGTGCGCGCGCAACAGGTGCGGCTCCTGGAATTAAATCGATGCGAAACTCCACTTGTCGAGCTGGCGGAAGTCCCAGCATGTCTTCAGGAAATACTTCAGGAAAATCACGCACTACAGGAACATCCTCGAGTCGCTTCTCTCCCGACTCCTTCTTAGCCACATGTGCTACGAATGCATGATATCCTTTCTCGATGTATTTCATGGTTTTGATACACGAAATTATACTCAGGCGAGTTCCACTCCTATCGCCTCGAAAAATCAAGATCTCATCGTTAAGGGGGATATGAACAACTCGTTCTCCACAAACAANAGGAAAATCACGCACTACAGGAACATCCTCGAGTCGCTTCTCTCCCGACTCCTTCTTAGCCACATGTGCTACGAATGCATGATATCCTTTCTCGATGTATTTCATGGTTTTGATACACGAAATGATACTCAGGCGAGTTCCACTCCTATCGCCTCGAACAATCAAGATCTCATCGTTAAGGGGGATATGAACAACTCGTTCTCCACAAACAATACTCGCTCGATGCTTGGATAACCAATCCATTCCAATCACTACGTCGAAACTCCCAAGCTCAATCGGCATCAAATCAATACTAAATGGGTGGTCTAAAAGGTTTAGGGTACAGCCACGGATCACAATACGGGTATCAACTATGTTACCATTAGCTAACTCAATGCTATAGCAGACATCTAATGGGGTTGTGGTAAGCCGGAGTAACGGCGCAATCTTAGAAGATACAAAACTCATATCGACACCCGAATCAAATAAAATTCTAACACGAAGGTTGTTGAGAAGAAATGTACCAGTGACAACATTCGGATCTTGGTGTTGCTCTCCATTCCCCATCACATACACTCTACCTTTGAAATACTTCAGGAAAATCACGCACTACAGGAACATCCTCGAGTCGCTTCTCTCCCGACTCCTTCTTAGCCACATGTGCTACGAATGCATGATATCCTTTCTCGATGTATTTCATGGTTTTGATACACGAAATTATACTCAGGCGAGTTCCACTCCTATCGCCTCGAAAAATCAAGATCTCATCGTTAAGGGGGATATGAACAACTCGTTCTCCACAAACAATACTCGCTCGATGCTTGGATAACCAATCCATTCCAATCACTACGTCGAAACTCCCAAGCTCAATCGGCATCAAATCAATACTAAATGGGTGGTCTAAAAGGTTTAGGGTACAGCCACGGATCACAGTACGAGTATCAACTATGTTACCATTAGCTAACTCAATGCTATAGCAGACATCTAATGGGGTTGTGGTAAGCCGGAGTAACGGCGCAATCTTAGAAGATACAAAACTCATATCGACACCCGAATCAAATAAAATTCTAACACGAAGGTTGTTGAGAAGAAATGTACCAGTGACAACATTCGGATCTTGGTGTTGCTCTCCATTCCCCATCACATACACTCTACCTTGAGCATTTCCATTTCCTTGTCCAGCATTCTTCGGGCAATGGCTCCTATAGTGTCCACGCTCTCCATATCCAAAACAAGTAACCACGGGCTGAGCATTCGCTCCTGTTGCCACAACCTTGCTTTTACAAAACCTTGCAATATGACCAACTTTCTGACACTTCATACATCTCACAGCACACGGCCCAGTATGGTGCTGCTGACACTTGCCACAACGAGTTTGCTGCCCAGCATTCACTCCTCCTTGTGCTGGTGCGGCCACAAAAGCTTTAACAGTCTCTTGTCTCCTATTCTGTTGGTGGTGGTGATTGTTGGTACGATACTGGTTGTTGTTGTTGTTGCGGTAGTTGGAGTTGTTTTTCCTTCGGTTATCTTTCCATTTCCTCTTGTTAAAGTGATTTCCTTTCTGAACAGCACCATGCTTAATCACTTGATCCATAAGGCGTTCAGCCATGCTAATAGTATCATCCAAAGTCTCAGCATTGTACGATGTCATGTGTCCTTGGATACTTGCGGGTAATCCTCCAATGAACTTCTCAAGCAACTTCTCATTATCTGGTACCATGTGAGCACAAAACACTACCAAGAGTTGAAAGTGTAATACGTGCAAAGGTAAACTACTAGTGCGTCATAATTCTATCAATCAGTACCAATGTACAACATTTAAGTATCTGATTAACGTAACAGAATCATATCGCATGACAGATAACACCACGGGATATCTTGTCTCAAACGACTCATCGAAGCTCTGAGCTCTGACGGAGTAACACGATCAGCTGTCGAAGACTCACCAATCTCATACATCGTCGGAACCTCAGTCTCAAGCAGATATCCTAATGCCTCAGACGTATCCGACTCACTCATAAGTCACATCCAAAATCACAGGCGAAGGTGGCATAGGAGGAACATCTTGATCCTTATCCATAAACTCCTCGTCATCCTCCTCCTCCTCATCATCATCACTATCATCCTCATCATCATCATCAATACCAACTTCATCCTCTAAACCTACCTCATCGTCCAAACCAACATCATCCTCTAAACCTACCTCATCGTCCAAACCAACATCAACATCTAACTCAACCTCGTCTCCTAATAGCAATGGGTCAACAACTGGTGGGACTGGGACAGACATTATAACTCAACCTCGTCTCCTAATAGCAATGGGTCAACAACTGGTGGGACTGGGACAGACATTATACTCTATAAGAGCATAGGGAAGGTATAAAAACACTAGCCAAATTTTCGCGGAAAACATTTTATAAGCCCAAGCATAATAGTGGAGAAGTTCCAAACCAAATCATAATATCAAAGCATGTATATATAAAGTTTAAATAAATACCAGGGCGCGAAGTGGCATGAAGAGCTGGCGGCTTTCTTAATCATATCGCATGACAGATAACACCACGGGATATCTTGTCTCAAACGACTCATCGAAGCTCTGAGCTCTGACGGAGTAACACGATCAGCTGTCGAAGACTCACCAATCTCATACATCGTCGGAACCTCAGTCTCAAGCACATATCCTAATGCCTCAGACGTATCCGACTCATAAGTCACATCCGAAATCACAGGCGAAGGTGGCATAGGAGGAACATCTTGATCCTTATCCATAAACTCCTCGTCATCCTCCTCCTCCTCATCATCATCACTATCATCCTCATCATCATCATCAATACCAACTTCATCCTCTAAACCTACCTCATCGTCCAAACCAACATCATCCTCTAAACCTACCTCATCGTCCAAACCAACATCAACATCTAACTCAACCTCGTCTCCTAATAGCAATGGCTTAACAACTGGTGGGACTGGGACAGACATTATAACTCAACCTCGTCTCCTAATAGCAATGGGTCAACAACTGGTGGGACTGGGACAGACATTATACTCTACAAGAGCATAGGGAAGGTATAAAAACACTAGCCAAATTTTCGCGGAAAATATTTTATAAGCCCAAGCATAATAATGGAGAAGTTCCAAACCAAATCATAATATCAAAGCATGTATATATAAAGTTTAAATAAATACCAGGGCGCGAAGTGGCATGAAGAGCTGGCGGCTTTCTGTCTCAAAACATTTTGACTCCAGGAAAAAGTTTATAGTCGAGTGCGAGCTCGTTCTCTATAAACGTTGGCTCTGATACCATTATGTAACACCCCCAACTCAAATACGGCAGCTATCATGCTGGGGGTATTACGCAAATAGAAACCAGGCACATTTATAGTTAACGACCACAACACAGGACGTTTATAAATGTTGCAAAACATATCATTCGAATTACAAACCATTTAGAGTACAAGGACTCTTAAGTAAAAGTAGCAGCGGAAAAAGTAAATAGAGTTTGCAGCGGAAAATAAACAAAGTTTAACAGCGGAAGTAACAAAAGACACAAAAGGTTTTACGAATGACATGCAAATAAAGATAGAAAGATAGTAAAGCTGCCTTGACAGAAATGCCTCTTCAGCCTTAGCCACTCTACCATGCCCCAAGTATCAAGCTTCAAAGCTAATTATTAATATCATTAGAACGTGAAACACATGCTTATAAGTCAACACAAAGGTTGAGTGTAATCCATAGGTTTAAATAATAAGGTTGAGCACAAGGTTTTAATCATAAGATATGAGCAACATATGCAAATATCGGGTATTCAAGGTAACAACCAATGTATAGAGGCATCCCTGTGCATATAACATTGTTGATGATGCTAAGCTCATGACACGCAAAACGTTAACCAACAATCATAGTATCAATATAACCGCGGAGTTTCATAATATAATAGTGCCCCCAAGGCCGAGTACTTGCCAATTACCCGGCAAAATCGAATATAGTACACCACAATTTGCCTATCCAGCAAAAGGAGTGGGAGGGTCAATTCCTATAGGCATATATCCCTATATTCGCGCTCACTCGCAAGTGATTAATGGTTCATGATCTGAGGTTCTTGCAATGGCAAGGTAAAGCTACTTAGCACATCGTCAGGAAAGCATACCAATCAGGAAAAGCATACCAAAAATACTTGTGCTCAGAAAACATTTAAAGCATGTATCTCACCCCATGGGTTTATAAACATTTAAAAGATAAAAAGCGGGGCTATGAATCACACCTTAACAATAGCAGGAAACGAGATATATCAACCAATCAAATAATGCGTAACAGCAAATAATCCTCAGCACAACCTAAGCAATATAAATATCATAACTCAGCAATGGTACTCGAATATTCCAATAAACAATGCTTGAATAAAAGTTTTATAAAATACAATGGCATTTGAAAGAAAATGGTTTTCAAAAAAAATCTCGTGTGGAAGACAAGAAAGATAGAAAAAGAATAAGTCGGCGAAACGACCAAATACGCAATAAAGACGCATGAATACCTCGAAGAAAGTCGTCAAAAAGAAATGGAAAGAAAAGAAATAAAAATGAAGACACACTCAAATAAATAACGAATTGCTAATAACAAGTCTCGTTTTTACCCGTTTTCCCAAAATAACGTTATAATAATAGAGTTATGAATAAATAGTAGTTGGTAAAATAGTTTGAAGTTTATAAAGAGTTTTACAAAATTTCAGCATGACCTGCCCGTTTATAGAACATTTCCCGAGTCAATGACTCTTTATATTTTAAACAACGCTAATATTTTATAAATAATAATATGATTGGATATATCATTCACGTAGTCCATTAGTTGTTTAGGTTTATCGACCATTTTGTATTGTTCGGGTTCCAGGTACGTTAAGATCTTTACAGGCCTAACGTACCCTACCGTCTCGTGTACCAAAGGGTCCATAACGTCCAAATAACCATGGCCGCAAATCCAATACGTTCAATTCAAGCTCACAATATAACATCACAATAATAATAATACGGATTCCAAGTCCGATGTCCAAATCCTCTCGACTATGTCAAATACATTCTAGGTTTCATAGTTTTATTAACCGTTTTATTTATTTACTGTTTCTAACTAATATATCCGAGACTAGAAATCCCGATACCCGAAAATAATCCCAACAAACAACAACAATAACAATAATCAACAACTACAATAACATCAACAACATCAAAACTAAACCGAATCCAATCCGAGCCTCATCCACTCCTCGGCTCAACCAAACAATCCAAATCCAATCCCAAACACATCAACAATAACAACAACAATAATAACAACACCAATATAACCCACCACCACCACCACCCAAGCCACGGTGGTGGTGGCAGTCGGCTGCCGAGGGAAAACCAAACCAAACGGACCCTCGATATCAACAACAACAAGAAAATTATACTCCCCTCGTTACCAAACATCAAACAACAACAAAAACATCAAGACCCTCACCGAGTCATCGAGTTGACTCGGTGAGTCCATCCGAGTCGCGGCCAAACGAGAACAAAAAGGANCATCAAACAACAACAAAAACATCAAGACCCTCACCGAGTCACGAGTTGACTCGGTGAGTTCGTACCGAGTCGCGACCGAGTCGAGTGCACAACGAGATCCACACAAGTTTTATCATTAAAACATTAAATAAAATATTTTTATAAAAAAATTTAACAAATAAAATTCGGATTTAATAAAAATAAAAATTAGGGTTTTGAATAAAATCAAAAATAATAAAAAAGGTGGCGAGTGTGGTGGTTTACCATCGGTGGAAGGGTGAAAGGAGGGTCGTGGTGGTCTTGGTGGTGGACGGTGGTCACGGGGGTGGCGCGTGAGACGCGTACGGGGTGATTGGGGGTGCGTGGTTAGTACGGTGATGACGGGGGTTACCCGATCTACAAGTTGGTATAGGTGGTGTAAAAGGTGGGTGGCCGGAATATTTTTCCGGCGGCCGGATTTTTGGGGTCCGGTGGGTCGCCGGCGGACAAGGGAGAGAGAGAGAGAGAGAAAAAGGGTGAGGTGTGTGTGTGTTTTATGAGTGGAAATGAATAAATAAAATAAAACGGGGTTTATATATTTTAAAGTATAGGGTAAGTTTGGAATAAGTGGAAGTGTAAGGGTGTGAATGGTAAAATAACTCAAGGGACCATCTTTGCCAACGTATTAAACTTCTCACAAAAACGCTTCGGGGCTCAAACGACATAGCAAACGGACTCGAAAATTTACGAAACTTGCGCCATTGTTCACGAAATAATTTCTCCAATAAAATCAAGCATAAACTTCAGAGTTTTTCTCAAACTCAAAATAAATCAAATAATTTGGCAAATGCAATACAATTCGAGTTTTCTAGGTTGTGCTGAGTCAATCAAGGATTAAATTCTCGTTTCCAATATATCTCACGCTTCTCAAGCCTAATTTAACATGCATTAAAAATTTAATAGTATCTCAGGTACGAAAATAGAAGTTTGGCTAGAAATAGGTTTTAGGAAAAGTACCAGGTGTTACAAACTTCATGTTTGATTCACATCTGCCACACCCTCTTTTTGATTGGCCTCAGTGTCTTTGCTTCGATTCTCCTTGATTTCATCATAGTTTAGTAAGAAATCCAATTCGAACATGAGGTTTCTGAACTCGTACTCACCACTCAACCTTCTTGCCCTTTTTTTTCTTTCCTTCATCAGACCATGGTGTTGGAATAAGAAGTTTATCATAATCTAGTTCTACGAAAAAACAATTCTCATCATCCCTGCCGCTTCCAGCCTTAATAAATGAAGCATGAGTTGAAGTATCACCATGTTTTCCTTCCTTTCCTATTTAAGTAGCACCATGCCACTCTAGCAAAAACAACTGATCACCAGCTTTCTCAGATTCCCTAACTACGTCACCATCCTCTATATCTTCAATCACAACACCCTTACCACCAACCTCTATTTCCTTAAACCGAGGCACGTATTTCAACATTTTCATGACATCTTCCACACTCATCAATGGGACCAACCTATCATCCAAAGATTTCTCAGGGATCCTAAAATGTGAGAAGAGAGTCCTATACCCTAATCCTAGAGCGTCTAACATTCCAACATACTCCTCAATGCCGAAATGGGAAACATCAATCAGGTCAACATACGCTATATCTCCAAACAGATATCTTCATTTTGGTGGATTTGTGAAGAGCCCATTGTGGTGGATTTTCAGAGTGAACAGTGTACCATTCAACTCTGGTTAGGAAAACAAATAACAACTTAAAAGTATGAAAATCATGACATATCATAGAATGTACAAATGCATGTTCGAATAACAAAATCAAATGACAACTTGAAACATTTAGGATTACAATAAATAGCTTGAAGCTCATGTTCTGGAAACTCAGGAGTTCAAATCTGCCAAAGTAGAGATAACACTACCATTGTATTGTTTTGTGAGTGAGTGTTGAAAGAAGATAGAATGTGTTTGTGTGTATGATTTGGTCGTGTTAAGTTGTTCAAACGAATAAGTTGATTTGCAAAAAATGTGCTCGTCGATCATCACTCCTAGGTGGGATGAGTTTTGTCTATTAGGGGGGAACAGTAAAACAATGGAATTACCCTCACGTGCAACGCACGTGACTAGCACTTAATGGGATTTTCTAACAAGCGTTAGCGAAAAAATCATTTTTGCATGAACAGTAATGCACAAAGGAAGTTATTTGCAAATCGAAACCTTGTCACATACATTTTTTGCTTTTTTTTCGTATGAGGACCATATTTGCATTTTTTCAAAATGTTAGGGGCATTTTTTGCAGTTTACCCTAGTTTATAAGGTATCCCAATTTACCCTCCCTACACTTAAACTTAACATTATACTCAATGTTCCTAAATAAGTAATAAAGTAGAGATAAAAGAGAATAAAAGAAACTGATACTCCCCTGATTCGCTCGGTATGGACAATGTGGTAACATGGTTAAATCCTCCTCCAAGAAAATGAACACGAAAACACAAATATAAATCATCTTCTTGTCCAATATAACCTGTTAAACAACTAAGAAAACAAACACGAAACCTCGCATAAAGTCGGCGGTAAATTATATATAAAAGTAAATCCTAGAAAACATATATATAATGCTCTTGACAAATAAATGTTTACAGATTTCTGGTGTTTAAAAATTAAAGATCTTATGATATTAGATGATTTCCAGCAGAAAAACAAAACATGAAAAATTTTCAGAACTGACACCTGAAGCTGTCAGGTTATAACACCTGACGCCATCAGAAGTGATCTGACCTAATTTTTTATATTTTGTTTTCGAAGAAATTTCTGTAAAAATCTAAGTTTTAACACCTGGAATCCTGCAAAACATTCATTTTGACTCGATGCAAGCATTTGACTCTAACAAATACTAATATATATGCTAATCTCTTAATTGTTATTGTTCATGTTCAATTCGTTCTTAAAAACAAATATGATCTTCCCTACACTTATTTTTTTGTAAAATACCTTTATATGTGATTAAGACGAAGTTAAAAACAAAATAAAACATTTTCTCAATTTACTTGATACATGAACAATAAACAAAAAGGATGAAACATATATACGGAATCAAATAAAAGCAAATAACAAACATACAAACTATTAAAAAGCTTGGGTTGCCTCCCAAGAAGCGCTTTTCTTTATTTACAATTCTTGTAGCTAGACTCAAAGTTATGCTCCATTACGTGACTCCATCCTCTGTTACATCATCTAGGTCATCCTCTATGTTAGTTTTGTATTCCGGACCTAGTTGCAAACATTATTTGTGGAACCCAAATATTTTCTTCATCACATAGTCTACTCCTCTCCTCTTATCCTCTTGATTCCTATAGTAGACTGATTGCTTAAGTTCTTTCTCTGAGTTTGGCATGAGACGGAATTGTTCTATCTTATAGGGCATTTGGTAAGCAATTTCGTCGGTCTCATCCTCGAACTTAACTATCCCTAACAATGGGTCATAAGTCATCTTAGATGCCTCTATGAATGGTTTACCCAAAACAACATCGGACAAGGAAGGGTCTACGGCGGAACTAATGTCTTCTACTACTACGAAATCTGTGACATAAGTGAAATTGCAACAAACACATGCATCCCCTAACTCTTCCAATGAAATTACTCCTCCTCTTAGGGTCTTTGGGGACTTGCCTATGTAAGAGTTGCATTTTCATTATCCTGTTGTAGTAGATCCTAGTCATTATGTTTATTAGGGAGTAGATGTCAATATAACCTTTCCATACGTGAAGGTGTCCTATATTGCAAGGTATGTTGATGTTTCTAGGATTACCATGTGCAATGATGGGAACTCTTCTTATGAAGAATGGACGAGGATCGTGCAAAAGATATGTGTGATAATTTAATTCTTCGTCCGTAGGAAACTTATCAAAATAATTTTCATCTACCTCCTCTATTTTCTCCTCACTAGCTTCCTTAATTCCTTCCTTAGAGTCACTATTACTCTCAACTATATTCTCATCATCTTCTTCGGTACTACCCCTAGTTAGTGGATTAATGGTGATAGCGTTGACGAAGTGGACGTGTTTGGATGATGAAGGATCCTTGATATTACTTCCGCCACTTGTGTTTCTTGTGTCCTTATTTGATGAGGTTAATCCTTGGTTGTTGAAAGCCTTGATCAAATTGTTAATCTTATTGTTCATCTCATTTTGTTGTTGATTGAAATCGGCTTCGAACTTTGTTAAACGAGCTTCTTGAGATACCATAAAATTAGACATTAATCCTTCAAAGTTATTGGAGTTGTTGGAAGGATTATTGTTGAAAGTACGGTTCAAGGATGAACTGTTTGGTTGAAACGATTAGGTGGGTTGGAATAATTATTTTGGGGTTAGTTTTGGTTTGGTTTCCACCTAAAGTTGGGGTGATTTCTCCAGGATGGGTTGTATGAATCACAATAAGGGTTTGGATCGGGTTTAAAAGTGAACCACTTTCTCTAGCTTCGTCGGTACGCGAGGATGCGGAGTCCGCAAAAGCATGTTCAGGGAGTTCCGTGCAATCACGAGTGTCGTGAGGACCACTACTTAATTCGCATGAGGAAGTGATTTTGTTTACTTGTCTTGAAGGTTTAGGAGCTTCGTAGGATTTCATGTGAAACTTGACTTGGTCCTCAAGTTCCATGATCCTACGGTTGGGAATACCTTAATTATTCGAAGGCACAGATATTGCCTTGACAGTTTTATACATATTTTATATAGCATTATTTGTTAGTTTCTATATGATTTATAAGGACTTCCGATACTTAATTGCATGAAAATACGTTGCAGGTCCCCTAGACAAAGATCTTCACTAGCCAAGGCAAAATGTGCAAATTCAAGATAATCTTATGATAATGCGTATTCCAGGAAAAAAGAGCGCCGAGCTTTTATCTTAAGTACGCCGATTACAGGGGCAAGAATAAAACCATATAATCTAAGTTAAGTCAAGCAAAGCATGCCGATTTTATATCTAAAGCACGCCGACCTTTTGTTCATCTACAGCGTACTTCAGTACCTGGCCAGTCAACCTCTGCCTATAAATAGAGCCTCATTTTGCCTCATTTTGGACACCAACACTCCTCCCAACAACCAACAAATCTCTGATAACATCCATCTCGTGTTCCAATCATTGGGGTGATAGAAATTAAGTCAAAGTTCTAAAAGCATTGTAATACTGTCTCGATATTAATTGTGGTGATCGCTAGTGATGGTAGCTTCTTCATTACATTAATTCAGAAAGTATGTTGATCATTTCGTATGATATTACCACTGTAAGCATGATTACTAAAGCCATGTTAGGCCAAACTCCTTATGGTTGCTTGGATACGTTAATATAATAAAGTGTTTGGTTATGGTTATGATCTCTTGTTGATTTCTTGTTTATCTCGCAACCTTACCATGTTATAAACTTATAACCATTGTTTATCTCTTTGATTATAATTACTACTTGAAAAGGGTCGAAAGATTTGGCTAGTATTTTATGATTTTTAACATATGTCTATGTATGTTGATCAACTGAAGGAGAAATCGCTTTTGTATTGAAATAAACAATAAGAGATTGAAATATTGCAACTAGTACTTAGACTTGTTAACCACTCATTTAAATACTAGCAAACATAAGTCTTGAATCACAAACATCAACTGATGAAATGTTATTTTGACGAAAACAACTTATCATTTGTTAAGAGCCATTGAGATCATTATCATATGCCATCACTGAGTTATAAGAACTATCCAAGTAATCATATCTGTCTCATATTTGAATTTCAAAACAATTGCATAAGTCTTCTAAATCATCTTGATTAGTTAATTGATACATAAGAGCAATGTAAGGAGTCCCGTATACAACCTAAAATCAACGACTTTATTCATCAATTAGAGAGAGAAAGAGGAGATATTAGAGAAGAGAAGGAATGGGAGCATCACTACCATAGAAAAGAAGATGAAAAAGTAAAAATAAAAAATATGAAATACACTAAAAAATAGTAAAATAAATGTGTAAAAGATAAGACAATGTTTAATTCCACAATGATCAACAACCTCAAAATAGAGGTTTACAAATCCTTATATAGAGCTAGGCATGTTAGCTTTCATGCTTATACAAGTTTAGCCCATGAACTTTTATCTTTCTAATAAACTTGAACAAATAAGTTTGAAATACTTTCTAACGCAACCTATTACATGATTCTAGAATATAATGACCGACACTTCATAATATAAAAATACAATGCTAACAATCTCCCCCTATGTGTTGGTCATTGAAGGTTGCGTGACGTCTTCATCTTTGTCTATAAACTTTAACATTCTTTGCTCTTGACATCTTTAGAAACCATTTGATAAGTCATTGTTCAGCGTTCATTGTTCTTTGTTCCTTCATGCTTTGTGATCTTTACACCATGACTTTTCTTTGTTCTTTATTGTTGTGGTTGTTCATCTGCCTTTTGTCACAGCTTCGTCTATGTAGGTTAGTCGCCTTTCCAACATGCTCATACATCTTTAGTCTTTTCCATAGATATATTTGTTGTCGCGGTTCTTTCACTTTGATCTTTGTCACTTAACTTTGTAGATTCTTCTTTTTGGCGTAGAATCTTTCTTTGACTGTTGCTAACCTTTGATCTTTGTGAGAACGTTCCATTGATGTTGAGATGTATGTATGAGCATGTGGAAACTAGTGTGTGGTGGTTGTACCTGCATAAACTTGTTAGTAATAAATCATCCGGTACTTACAGGTTTGAAATTAGAGATCGTCAACAGCATATTGTGAAGACTTTCTCCAACCCTCACCATGGCCGTTCCTAATCGGATACCCTCGAAAGAGCTTACACAGACATACCGAAGTACAC
>LBNU01029760.1:74995-86728 GCA_014162995.1 Artemisia annua
TTTCGAGATCCCTCACTAATGTGAGCGGTTCTTTCACAATGTCCGCAACCATGGCGGGGAAAGTTTTGTGGAAGAGGGGTTTGATTTGTTGGTGGTGGATCATTTGAGCTTGAAGGAGCAAATGTGGAAGGTTGGGAGGTGTTTTTGCTTTCTTCACTAGATGAGTGTAATGCCTTATGGAATTCCATAACATGGTTGATTCGAGAGTCAACCATGCGTTTAAGGCATGAAGGTGGTTTGAGAGTCAATAGCTATTTGGCCATCTTATAAATTAATCAACCAAGCAAACACAATAACATGTCACTTGAAATGAGGGGTTGTACGTTATATTAAATGGTGCATAAATTCTTCAAGTCCACCGGTTTTGGTTTGGTTTTTTGAAATTGATTTGGGCCATGAGCTCATGACCACCAGTTTTGTTTTCATTGTTTTGTTTTGATGATATTAAATAGTATCACAATAAACTATGTTGTAACTAATTGATCTGCTAGTCATTACAAGTTCTTGAAACTAAATTTCCATACTCAGAGTTCTATAAATTCAATCATTTAAGGTGCGATTGGTTTGTAAGCGGGATTGGAATTGATTCGGATTTGGAAAGGTTTGAAAGAAAAAAAGGAGAGAGAAAATATATATAATATATAAATTATATATATTTTAAATTAAGATATTGAAGTTAAAAATATATATAAACGAAAAATAGGAGAGAGAAGAAAATTAAATTTGTGGTTATAAATGTTAGATGAGCAATAATTATGTAGGAATCATGCAAAATATGCCAATATATAGTGGAATCATTTTATTTGATGAATCCATTACTTGAATTCCATTCAAGTCTACCAAACAATAATTTATGTGTATGATTGTATTCCATGAATTCGAACACCTCAAACCAAACGCACCCTTAATTCATTTCACCTCGACATATTTTCATCATATGTCAAATACTGGTAGCATTACGGTTATGTACGGTTCTCGATTGTATTGTACAAGTGGTTTTTAATATTGTCCAAACCGGATTTTCATCTTTTTATGGTGATAAATCCACTAGCGTGATATTATTTGGTATATTCAAAATTGGGTCCAATAACTTTATTTAGCCAATCGGTTCATGTGAAACTATTTACATTGTAAGTACATAGTCTCTTACTAATAACTATGTAGTCATTACATTGCAACAAAACAGTCCCTTTCTGCATTGAAGATTAAGGATTAAAGGTACTTCAAATTTTATCTATAATAATATCCAATTTTAACATAGACAATGCCACTAGTTTACAATTGATAAAAAGTACAACTATTTCACATATATTTACTTGTTGACCAAATTCAATGTATGTGGTTAGTTTGTGTTGTACTAGAGTGTATTCTTTTAATTGTAGACATATTGTACTACTAAAATGCTTTATAGGTTGCATCTTAATCAGTTATATAGTACGTATGATTATTTGTATTATTGAATTTTAAATTTCAATTTTCAACTATCTTAGTCCTATTTCATCTAATACTAAAAAAAAATTGTGCATTATAAGTAATTAAGCTTAAGATATTTATCTATTAAAATCTACTCTCAATAGTTGGAATACAAATAGATACTTGTTTTTTTTGAAACATTATAAGGTATACAACCGTTGTGGACACTTATTTGACATTACATAATTAGTATTAGTTATTTTATATGAATATTTTGGAAAAAGTGATAAATCTTTTTTCTCAAAAACTTCTGACCAAAATAACTTGTTTGTTAATTTTCTTTAATACTTATGGCAGGAAGGGTTATGGCATCAAAATGGAAATGAAGGTGGTGTAGCGTTTTTACGATTGTGCCCAAATAATTTACCATTTTTGGTGCATTTAGAGTCAGAAGTGGTAATTTTTACACAATTAGTCATTTGTATTCCATGCGGTCTAGTTTTCAGAAAGTCCAACCATACGTCAAACGGATCAATAACCAGAAAGTTATGGCCCTCTTTACATTAAAAACAGCCTGTCCGCACCATTTTGCGCCCAATTTTGAGCGGGTTAGAGTCCGAAATCTCTGTATGGTCAGTAGGAGACGTTTCTAGATCACCCAGCACACTTTACAACCCAATTGGTTTGAACTGATAATATTGAATAACGAACGAGATATTGATCGGTAAAGTTGAGCACTTGGACATTTTAGAAATGTTTGAAAAATAATTCTAAATGTTGTATTTTGACGTAAACACTTATTTTTCGTGCTAAACTTAAACTCAAACATATATTGGTGATAAAATATTATAAAACACATATGCATCTCATTCATAGCATGTACACGACCTAAAGCACCTTATTGTTTACTCCCTCCGTCCCATATTTATAGTCCACCTTACTATTTTCGGACATCCCAAATTAATTGTCCAGTAATAAAAATAGATGGGTATATTTAATCAAATTTACTTTAATACCCTTAACATCAAAAACACCAACAAAAAGCAATACAAAAGATAAAAGCAAGATAAATTATTAAAAAACTACCGGTACATAAGATTTAAGGATACATGCCTTGGAACCACAAAAGTCATGCTCATTTTGAGCATCTGTTGCACAATTTCTACTCGTACTACAGTAATAGAAGTCTTGTGCTATTCATTAAAAAAAACCTACTGTAACTATTGCTTCATGTTCCTTTACTAATGCAAATGCAAATACGAGGTAACATCATCTATGAGGCTTTGATCACACTCGATTTGCAACGGCAAATTACCTTCTCGTACCAACGTACCTTTACCGATGTGGGGTGTTTGATAATTGTTGCCACCCCGAAGCATCATGATTTCTTTCATACATGTTTGTAAAGTTAAAAAAACATTGTTAAGCTCATGAGATCCCAATCTTTCAAATGAATTTTCAACCGCACCAATGCGCTCGTCAATTGTACCGAATGACTCTTGTTCTTGAAGTGATTGTATTGCTCGAAAAAATCCAAGATCTAATACATTTAAATCCGGACTATTTGGTGGTTGAAAACAAAGACGAATATCAAACCCATCTCGGGATGATGCTTCAAGAAACTCGCTATCGTTAACAATAATATGGGGTCTTGCATTGTCTTGTTGAATATAAATTGGACCCTCATGACCTTGTGGCCATTTAGCTCTAATAGCCGGTAATACTTTCTCTATCAACCATGACCTTGTTACATCTTTAGTTACCGATAGAATGGGTTTTGTCTCTAATGTTCCCGCAACACGATTCTTATTTGAACGCTTAGCCGGTTCAAGTGTAGTTAGTGGGAAAATACCAATTTTTCCCGAAAACACTTCATTGCCGAATGCATCAAATCTTGGTCGTGCAACCGCGGCTAGAAACATAACTTTTGTGATAAATTTTTTGCTTTTACATGTTCTTAATGGTTCATCTTCTCCGGGAACTAGATAGTATCGTTTCGATGGTTTTGACATGTAAAACCATTTTTCATCAATATGAACAACGTTAAACATATCATGAAACTTAGGACTCGAACTTGGCAACGAACGATCAACCATTGATAAGCAAAAATTTAACCTTGTTCTTTTATTCATGCTAGTGAGATCCGGTTTTATAGCACTTGTATGTAGTCTAAGTGCACCTTCTTTGATTCGCCTATGCATGGTTGTTCTCGAAACATTCATTGAATTTGCAAGACACCGAATATTGGTTCGACGACGTAACGGGAGCACCGAAACTAGATTCATATCTATTTCTACCCGTTTTCGACCAACAACATTTGGCATTTTTGAAGATAAATTAACCATTAATCCTTGATCGACTTGACGTTTGGCTTCATGCCAAATGCGACTTATGGTATGATTACATAAACCAAATTTTCTTGCCACGTAGGTTATGGAACCAACTTTTAATATTCCGTTGTGACTTAGTTCCAACAAAGTTTGATATATAGCATTACGTTGGTCAATGGTAGTGTTTTTTATAATGGATGAATTTGTTATATGCTCCATTAAATTAATGGGCATTAAATTAGGCTAAAAATGTTGGTAAGTGAAATTATTGAGGGGTCATGGATTGACATTTTTGAGAAGGATAATTTTACAGTAACAATTTGGAGTGACATTGGCGCCACTGTTTAGAAGGGAGTAGAAAAAATTGGCGCCATAAAGTTTGACTTATGTAAATTTCAGTAACAATTTGTGGTGGAAAATTTTATATCAAGTTTCAAAGTGAAATATTGGTAGTAAATGCAAATTTGGCGCCACTGTGCATGATGGACTAGTAAAATTTGGCGCCATTTAAGTTTTGACTTCTAAAATTGTTAGACTTGTCATATGTTAAAAAGAAAAAGTACAAGTGGATATGCATATATTAATTAAATATTGGGTAGTGGGTATGCATTAGTTATTTTTAAGTTACTAAATTGGTAATTGAAAAGTATAAGGGTAGAATTGTCATCTTACTATATAAAAGTTGTAGTTAGTGGGACTTTCTTAAACTGCGTGTTTTTGTCGGTGGACTATAATTATGGGACGGAGGGAGTAATTGGGTTGCGGTTAGGGTCGGTCTCGATTTGCGTGCCACTACCTCATTGTTGTTTATTATCATTTGCTTGAGGTGAGTTTCATAGCCCCACTTTTACTTGATTTATATTCATTTTGAAGTACTTTGGGGTGAGAATACCATGCTTGTTTTTACATTCGGACATAAATACAAAATACCTTACATATTGCTACTTGTTGAATTATTGTTTTGTTTACTAATCATTTCATACTTAAATCGAATGAACTAAGTCCTTGTGGACACGACCTAGTTTTGCCTAAATTCTTACACTACATACATGGGTTATACTTTACCCGTGTGTTTGGTTTATTAAAATCGGTAAAACTAGTATAATAAATTTAAAGCTTTCCTAACACATCACTCACAAACTTTTTAGTTGACACTTTTAGCATGAATTCTCATGTACAAGATTATTGACTGACATTACATGGATCATGAGCATTCGAGTCACTGTTATAGTTGCGTCACACGAAGATTTCCTGCATTACTTATTCGTTCGATTCGTACCAAAACTTACTTAGCGTTACTTTTAGGAAACACATTTGGAACCTTTATTTTGTAAACTCTTATGTTTAAATGAATCAAACGAAGCATTTTCAAACGACTCACGTAGGTCGTTTGATATAATTGTAACTTTGTACCATGATCGTCACACTCCGGTTACTTTTCCGTTGCGACCCGATTTTGAGGGTGTGACATTTTCCCTCGCAACTTCAGCTTCACATTACAACTTTATCGCTTTTTCTCACTTTCCCTTATATTTCCTTCAAACTATGCAACACGTTCTTTCTCTTCCTTTCAATTTTTTATTGTTAAAAATACCCCTCAACACATATTCCCACATAATACACTCACACAAATATAAAATGATTTTCTCTCTCTTTAATACTTTGCGGGACTACAATGCCGAAAGAGAAAAAAATTTGTTTGCTGCAAAGTGAGGTGTGGATTTTTGTTTGTTTCCCGCTGGAAAGGACCTACCCTCAATGGTTTCCCGCTAGTGCACCTTGCACACTAAGTATTGTGGGTTATACATGTGGGTCCACGTCTGTTTTTTCCACTTATTGGGGGAGAGAATCATATTTCATGCCCACAAGATATAGAGGAAATAATGGAATTGGATAGGCCCGATTGAAAAAAGAAATACTAAATTATGTTTTGTGGGTCCACACATATTAGTTAATGATTCATTAAGTGCCAAAAAAACAGCCCCTATATACAACACTGATACCCACACATGTTTTGTGGGTCCACACATATTAGCTAATGATCCATTAGGTCATTAAACTAATTTTCTTCATTCTTAAAAAGGAAAAAAAAAATCATCGTAGTTGGATTCACAAAAGGCGTCACGGCTCACGTATTAGCGTGCCTTATCGCATCTTTCCATGCTTCATCTCATGTCACACCTTAAGTCGACGCATTGGTCTATTGCGTATCGTGGAGATCACGCCTCGCGCCTTTGCGGTGCCTTTGCCACACCATGGGGCGCCTTTTAGAACCATGAATATATCTTATATAACAGGCTTATTAGCTTATATGACTCAAATAAGCTTAAAACAAGTGTTTGATTAAGTTTATATAAGTGTGTTTATAAGCTTATATAAGTAGGAAGCGACAACAACAACAACAACAACAATGACACTCAATCCTGCATGAGCGGGATATGGGAAAGTAGAATGTGGACATATCATACCCTTATCTTTTGGTAAATCCGAAGGTAAAGAGACTGCTTCCAAAAAGATCTCCAGCTTTAATAAGCCACAAAATTATGGTTTATTTAAGAAACGTTGGGCTTATATAAAATGTTTCATTATAAATTACTAATAGATCTAAGGTTCATATTTGGTGATTAACCGACATAATTTAAACCAAATACTTGAGTTTTATCAATTTATGAAACATAAGCTTATCCAAACACTCACTATAGGCTTATAAGATTATGACCATAAGCTGCTTATATTAAATAAGTATAAGCTCAATTCATATGCTTAGCTAACACACTCCTTTAATCGGCTCTGTGAGCTTTTGGTTTTCGGTTTAACTAGTTTAACCCGGTACATATACGGGGCTTTTAAATAGTATTTTTCCATAAAAATATGTAAAACCTTTATACTCATATAGTTACAATTCTCGTGCATGCGAGAGTTTTTATATTTTGCATACATAGGATGTTAAATAGGATTTTGATTTATATTTTGTATATATTTTTGTTGGATTGGTTTTGTTTAACTAACATGTCGTTGAGGTTGATGTTGTTTAAATTTAACTATTAATATCATGTTTAAGATATTATGTCTGTTTAATAGCACATAATAACTCTTGAGAAAAATGCTATTTTGAATATACTTATTTAAACGTTAAAGAGGAATTATATGCGTCGTTGTTATATGCACAATCTCGTGTATTTATTTTCATGGCATAGTAAGCGGTGGGGTTATACTCTCATTTTGATATTTATATTCATGTTAATAATAATTTAGTCGTATTTAACTTTTTAAATCAGTGTACGTGTGGATTAAACTTGTAAAAAAAAGGATAACGTGAGTCATTCTTGAACGTCATTAGTAAAAAGAAAATACTTTTGCATATCTCTTTACTTAATCTCATGAGGAATAACATGAGTCGTTTGCATATGTACAATCTCGTGCTTGTACATATACGAACAACTTATATGCGAACGACTCATGTTATTCCTCTTTATGAGATTAAAGTAAGAATGTCCGGATTTTTTTTAACTAACTATGTTCAATCACGACTAATATTATTCTTTTTTATAAGTTTAACCCGCACGTACATGGGTTTAAAAATATTATACTAATATATTTATTATTAACATGAATATAAATATCAACATGAAGGCACGACCCCACGGGTTTCCGTGAGATAAAATCATATACACAATATTGTGCATATAGTAACGACGCATATAATTACTCTTTAAAGTTTAAATAAGGATATACAAGAAATCTTTTTTTAGGGTTATTGCGTGCATAATGTCTAATACATAATATCAATAGTTAAATTCAAACAATATAAAAACATAAACATCATGTCAGTTTAACAAAGTCAAATCTTTCGTCCAACAAAAATCTATGCAAAATATTTATCGGATATTAGTAAATTTTATGTAAAAACTCGCGCGTGCACGAGTTTTATAATTATATAAGTATAAATGATTGTACATAATTTTATAGAAAAATCTTATTTAACAACTCTGTATATGCACCCGGACATGCTTTATTACGTCAAAATAGAAATTTATATTCTTAACAAATTATGTTATTAAAATCAGATAATATACAATTTCGATGCACAAATAGTTAAAATTTAGATGTATCGTGACTTATATCAAAACATATTAAGATTTATACGAAAGTCCTATGCATGGACGGGGTATTAACCACCATAAAAATAACATATAAAACACATTTTTAATCAGAAATTTCTTTGAATAAGTATAAAATTTCCAACGCCATAGCTAAGACGTCAAACATTTGGCATGAGCTATGATATGATGGCGTAGCACCATGAGGGTTTGGTGTCGGCTATAACACGCTTGTTTATGATGCACTCTTGTTAAATGAAATAAATTATGTCATTACGACAAAAGTCTTTTTATCTTTCAATAGAGAAAACAACTCATATACTCACCGAGTCTAATTGGACTACCTTTTTCATTTTCGGTAGAAAATAAAATTTCACAATATAATATATAAAAGTTTGCACATTCATTTATCACTTTGATTTTAGACATGGAAACTTAAAATACAATAAACTACAATTAAATAAGAAAAAAATATTTGTCAAAAGTATAAAATATGAGATATGTATTGAAAGATAATTAAATGGTTGTCGTGCTAACGGTTTGTAAAGTGTTTAATCCTAAAAAAAGATAGATAAAATTGTGCATTTCATTTTTTTATGAAAATATAAATGACTGGATAGATACAATTAGTTTTTTATTTTATTATGTTTAACCTTTCTTTGTTGGACAAATTTATGACACTATGTTTATAGACTTTTTAGGTTTATGTGACATGAATGACAAGTATCTATAGGGTATCAATCAATGTTTTGAAAACCGGGTTCGAAATCGACCCGGTCGAGTCAACGGGCACCGGGTCAACCGGTTCGACCGTCGGGTCAACCTGATTTTTAATTTATTATTTTTTTTATTTTTTCGACCGGGTCAACCGGTTCGACCGTCGGGTCAATCCGGTTTTTATTAAAAAATTTTGAAAAAACGAAACCCGGCCGGGTTTCCAGAATCGGGTTGACCCGGGTCACTAAAAACCCGACGGGTCTAACCGGTTAACCCGGTTTTAGAAACCCGGGTTTTTTTGACCGGAACCGGTCGAACCGGTTAACCCGGCCGGGTCGACCCGGGTTTCAAAACACTGTTATCAATGTTGTATTTAGCCTATTAGTTGGTCTATGTTCTATGAACTTATGTAAATTTAGAAGAAATCATAAGATAGCTTTCTTTTTTCACTTTATTAGCTTATCGAGAGCTTATGGCGTTAAATAAGCCACACGGCTAACTTAAGAAGCTTATAAGTCGAAACAAAAAAAAATTATATATATACAAAATTTGGTAGATTTTACTATTAAATGAACAGTAAATCCCATAGCAAAAATGGCAAAAAAATGTTCCCGTGGTTTACTTGCAAATTAGGGGTGTCAATCGGGATATCGGGTCGGGTTTGAGGCTTATCGGGTCGGGTTTATCGGGTTTTAAAAAAATAAAAACTAACCCGTAACCCGACCCGATAAGCTATCGGGTCGGGTTCGGGTCTATCGGGTTATCGGGTTGCTTGTTAAAAAAAAAGTAAGGTTGCTTGTTAAAAAATTTGTAATGCTTGTTTAAAAAAAAGTTGATCTATTGGAAGGTCTGCTTGTTTTATATCTTCAGATTGGTCAATCACTCCATCAACAAGAGTGAACTTCAATCGTTCCTGGAGTTATAGCAAATTCTATTTCTTTTCTTTTAAAGTTGAATATCCAATTACTAGCACTCGGTAAGGTGACTTTACACCCCGAGTTATAACTTAACGCAGCCGAGTTAAGGGGTGAGTTACCTTACCGGGGTCGTGAGTTATAACCACGTTAACGCACCAAGTTATGCTCTTAACGCAGCGTTAAATGGTGAGTTATGGCATAACTCATTGGTGAGTTATGGCATAACTCAGGTGAGTTACCTTACCGTCCCCCTAAAGTTAACGCACCAAATTAACACCTTAACGCTGACGTGGCGGTGAGTTATGGGATAACTCACCGTCACCTTACCGAGTGCTCTTAGGATACAGACATGCAACTCAAAGGTAAACAATTGATCATAATACATATTGAAATTAATATATATTGTATTATGTAATCTATGTTGATGAGCTTTTCTTAAAAAAAAAAAAAAAAAATGTAACAGCTTAGCTTATGGGAGACTACTCATTACACTAGAAGGTAAAAGATCATACTACTTGAAGATATAACTGGAGAACGTAGTAATATGTATCTCATTTTGAAATACAACATATAATAACTACGACCTAACCCGACCCTATCAGGCTATCAGATTGACCAGATAAACCCGATAAGCTAGGTTGGACCCGAATTAACCCGACCCTATAAGATCTTATCGGGTTCGGGTCGGGTCGGGTCGACCCATTTGACACCCCTACTTGCAATGCGAAAACAATCTTTAAAAATTTGCAAAACCCGTCCTTTCTGCTAATTGTTGTTACAGAAACAGTCTATGAGTTAAATCTAGGGATAGATTGTGTAAGAAAAAGTTACATAAACAATCCCTGTTAATTACTTACCTTTACGAACGACATCCCTATGTGAAAGGTTATATAAATATTCCTTGTCACTTCTCTCATTTTACGAAAACCGTCCAGTTTTAATAAATAATAAGTTTTTTGCTTACGTTTTTAAAAGTAACTCTTATGGTACTTCGAATTTATTTGTATATGTTTAAAAACATTTATAAGTCAAAGCTAAAACTGATTTGAATGAGATTTAGAATATGTAAACTTTTTCCACGTAAAACCCCACGCCCCGCAACGGAGTGCGCGTAAAAAATCTTGGTGATAAACATTTTTATTGTTGACCATAATCAAAAGCTGCCTATTGAACATAAGCTTAAGTCAAACTTAGAAAACTTAGTTGACGGTGGTAAATGCGATCTTGAAGCCTCCTTATTACACCCGGTCTTAATGACCATAAATTCTTAAATTTTGCTTTTCCATTTGTTCTAAGCACAAAAGTAGATAAAGTTTATTAAAATATTGATTGCTATTATAATTAAACGATTTGTTTGGGTCATTTCCGTCTGAATCTTTTTCTGTTTTACATGTTTAGCCCATTAACAATTAAATATAATCCGGTATAAATGGGTCAAAACAAAGGAATTGCACAAGTCATATATAAGCTCTGTAAGATAGAGCATAACAAGGTATTAAGGACAAGGTGTATCCTACAACGTTTAACCTCATTATTCAAAATAAGAAGCTTAATTCTTTCCGTAAATAGAAAGATGAAAACTGTTATGTCCACAGGCTATTTAGACAAGAAAAACAGAGAAAATTTTCATCTGAAGACAAAAGATACTACGTCGGTCCATGAATAACCTCAGACTATAATCACTTCGCACGTGACTGAAGAAGAGACGCTAGGCTGACTCTCCATCCAGCAAACAACGCCGGAACCTTCCTCTCTACCAATAAGGATGCTAAGCCAACTCCAGTCCCATAGCTCGAAGAAGCATCCTTAGCTTGATAATTACTTCTAGTCATCTGCATTTCTGATAGTCTGAAAGCAATAACCAAAATGCTTAATATCAAAAGATGGGCACGTCTTACTTTCAACACAACTGCTTTGATCAATAATGAAATTATTTGAAAATATAGCATAACCAGTGGTTAAATGTTGAAAATCTTCCATGACAATGTCCTCCTTGTTTACATTAACTATGCATGCTAGTTATTGAAATTACACAAAAATGATAATTTTAAGTTAATTTGCAAGTCAAAGTATAAACATGTGACACACAAATCTTTTTGCATGAATATGGCGATATGCAATTTAAAAAATGTGAATATACACTGATGATTTTATCTAGTACACCTCATTGAATTAAATGATTATAACAAGTGCAATAGTATATTATGAGTCTTAGCTGAGAATACAGGTACAGACTTTTATACAATTTACTGGTAA
>LBNU01029765.1:0-26587 GCA_014162995.1 Artemisia annua
TGAATCATAGGGCTTTTGTGTTATATACTGTCCTCGTCATGCTAGCATGCTCTAATCTTAACCTAAAACATGATTTAATGGATTTCAATGATCTTAGGTTTTCGACAAATTGGGTTTTTGAGAGGAAGTGTTAGTTTGTTTGATTTAAGTGGTGGGATATGTTAGTTAGGTGTATTAGAACATGTGTATATGCTTGAATTGTTACAATGTCATGTATGGTTGAATCTAGATGTTCTTAGGGTTTCGTTGATTTAGGTGTTTTAAATGTGTTGTTGTTTGTTCTAATTCAGTGATCTTATCATGTTTGTATATGCTTTAATTGCATGAATTCATTAACTAAACAACATGAATCCATTATACTTGTAATCTAGATAGATTAGGGTTTATGAAACTTATCGAGATCATGCATGTGTTTGCTGTTTGTGTGAGTAACTTTGTTTTTGTGTTTAATTGACTCAGGTTCACTCAAGGAATCAACAAATTATCACAAACGTATGTCTACATGATGATTTCGAGAATTCTTGTATAAGAATTTTCGACAAAGTGATCTTTATCGAGAACATTTATCGAAATCATTCGATAAGTTATCAAGATACCTCATAACGAAAGTTATCGAGATCTCTTTATAACTTATCGCAATCTTTTCAATAAATGTTATCGAAATCACATTGTTTTCTAAAACCCTAAACTATCGAAATCTTGGAAAGATGTTTTATCGCAAACCTTGGATTCTTGTTATCGAAATCTTTCATTTTGGAAGTTATCGAGAACACACAAAACAAATGTTATCGAAATCACTGAATGGAGAGTTGTCGAGATCACAGATTTACAACTTATCGAGATCACACTTAGCATAATTTTTGAAAAGTTTGTATAATATGTAAACTTTATAAAATCTAAGTTGTATTCTTGTGAACTTATATTCATGTGTTTGTGACCATTGTGACATTAAATTGTGGATGTTTAGTGATTGTGTAATCATTTAGAAAGCTGTACGGATTTTTCTGGCATACGATGCTCACAAAAATATGATCGTGTACCAAATGGACGTCAAAACGGCATTTCTGAATGGTCAATTACGTGAGGAGGTATACGTCAGTCAGCCGGAAGGATTTGTAGACCCAGAGCATCCCAACCATGTCTATCGACTTAAGAAGGCTCTCTACGGTCTCAAACAAGCCCCCAGGGCATGGTATGACAAACTTACTGCTTTCTTACTTGCTAAGTTTTACCAAAGGTTTGATAGATCCAACTTTATTTATCCAAAGACACGGGGAAGACGTTTTAATCGTACAAATTTACGTAGACGACATTATTTTTGCATCTACTAACAAAAAGTATTCTAATGCTTTTGCAAAATTAATGAAACTAAATTTTGAAATGTCAATGATGGGTGAACTTACATTCTTTCTAGGATTACAAGTTCATCAATCTCCCCGTGGTATTTTCCTAAGTCAATCAAAATATGCTCTTGAAATAATAAAGAAACATGGAATGACCAGTTGTGACACATACAATACCCCAATGTCAAACACAACTAAGTTAGATGCGAATTTACATGGGAAAATGGTAGACCCCACAAAATACTGAAGTATTATTGGATCGCTCATGTATCTAACCGCTAGCAGACCGGATATTGTATTTGCTGTGTTTATGTGCTCTCGCTATCAGTCGCGTCCTACTGAACGTCACCTCAATGAGGCTAAACGAATCCTTAGATATGTGAAAGGAACCATTCACATGGGGATCTGGTATCCGAAGGATTCTGGTTTTGAACTAATTGCTTTTTCAGACGCTGATCATGCATGGTGTATGGATACACGAAAAATTACTTCTGGTGGTTTACAGTTTCTTGGAGACAAGCTTGTGTCTTGGCAATCTAAGAAACAGGACTGCACTTCACTCTCATCTACTGAATCAGAATATGTGGCTATGGCTGCCTGCTGTGCTCAAATCATTTGGATGCGTACGCAGCTGATGGACTATGGCTACTCATTCGAGAAGATTCCGATGTACTGTGACTCAAAAAGTGCCATTGCTATTTCCTGCAACACGGTTCTACATTCCAAGTCTAAGCACATCGATCTCCGATATCATTTCATCAAGGAGCATGTCGAGAAGGGTACAGTAGAGTTATACTTCGTGGGTACCGAATACCAATTGGCAGACTTGTTCACTAAACCTTTACCACCGGCTAGGTTTACTGAACTCGTTCACCGAATTGGTATGCGTTGTTTGACTCCAGATGATTTAAAATCTCTTCTGGAAAACAATTAATGGAGTCAAACACCAAAAATATCTTTTGTAAATATTTA
Source organism: Artemisia annua (assembly GCA_014162995.1). Taxonomy (NCBI): domain Eukaryota; kingdom Viridiplantae; phylum Streptophyta; class Magnoliopsida; order Asterales; family Asteraceae; genus Artemisia; species Artemisia annua. The sequence continues at coordinate 2,316 of LBNU01029765.1, forward strand.
TTCAAAAACAAAAAGAAAAAAATTGAAAAACCATAAAAACAACAAAAAGATTTTCTGTCATTTCGTTTCGTACTTTTATCTCATTTTGTTCACACATGCAAGCACACGATCTCGTTCAACACTTTGGTCTCTCAAAATTTTCCATATTTTTACGACCAAATGTTGAGGGGGAGAATGTTCGTCAAAATTTCTCAAATTTACTCAAAAGACGTGCACTTGCATTAAATGATTCTTTTTGCTTTTAATTTTGGTGGTATTTCACGGAATACATTTAAGTCAATTAAGTTTGACATTTCTTCCCGTTAGGAGATGCCTTAGAAGTTATTGTTGCCATAAGTCGTTAAGATAACTGCTAAAACATTAAGTTAGGACTTAGTATAGAATACATATAGTTTAGGGACTATAATTGCCAAGTTGAGAAAGATTCAAAATTACTACCTACTAAACAAACCCCCCCCCCATTTTTTTCACTTATATCAAAAACAAAAAACACTTTTATCTCTTTACATCACACGGCCAAGAATCAAACTGCCAATCCGTTCCATAAATCTTCAAAACGTAAGTTAATTCATGATCTATACACTATTCTAAGATAGGGTTTTCATGGAATTGGAAAGTTAGTGGTTAGATTTTGCGTGGTTTTGAATTCGAGACCTAGGGTTTACGCTAATATAGAAATCCTTGATTATGATTGTTTAGGTTAATTAAACATAGGGCTTTTGTGTTTTTAACTGTCCTTATCATGTTTGCATGCTCTAATCTTAACCTAAAACATGATTTAATGGATTTCGATGATCTTAGGTTTTCGACAAATTGGGTTTTTGAGAGGAAGTGTTAGTTTGTTTGATTTAAGTGGTGGGATATGTTAGTTAGGTGTATTAGAACATGTGTATATGCTTGAATTGTTACAATGTCATGTATGGTTGAATCTAGATGTTCTTAGGGTTTCGTTGATTTAGGTGTTTTAAATGTGTTGTTGTTTGTTCTAATTCAGTGATCATATCATGTTTGTATATGCTTTAATTGCATGAATTCATTAACTAAACAACATGAACCCATTATACTTGTAATCTAGATAGATTAGGGTTTATGAAACTTATCGAGATCATACATGTGTTTGCTGTTTGTGTGAGTAACTTTGTTTTTGTGTTGAATTGACTCAGGTTCACTCAAGGAATCTACAAATTATCACAAACGTATGTCTACATGATGATTTCGAGAATTCTTGTATAAGAATTTTCGACAAAGTGATCTTTATCGAGAACATTTATCGAAATCATTCGATAAATTATCGAGATACCTCATAACGAAAGTTATCGAGATCTCTTTATAACTTATCGCAATCTTTTCAATAAATGTTATCGAAATCACAGTGTTTTCGAAAACCCTAAGCTATCGAAATCTTGGAAAGATGTTTTATCGCAAACCTTGGATTCTTGTTATCGAAAACATTTGTTTTTCATGTTATCGAAATCTTTCATTTTGAAAGTTATCGAGAACACACAAAACAAATGTTATCGAAATCACTGAATGGAGAATTGTCGAGATCACAGATTTACAACTTATCGAGATCACACTTAGCATAATTTTTGAAAAGTTTGTATAATATGTAAACTTTATAAAATCTAAGTTGTATTCTTGTGAACTTGTATTCATGTGTTTGTGACCATTGTGACATTAAATTGTGGATGTTTAGTGATTGTGTAATCATTTAGATGTACTTAATTTGCATAATGTGTTTTGATTGCTTAACGTTACGTCTTAGATTATATGCAATTTAACATCGTCATAACAACATCTCACGTATTTAACGTACTTTGCATGCAAAATGGAATTAAATGATCTTAAGTATCAAACTCGAACGTTAACCTACAAACTAACAAGTTGAATGTTTGATCTTATGACATCATATTTTCAGTTCACAATGGCTCAACCACAACAACAAGCAGAAAACGCACCCGCACAGAATCTTCCACTTTTAACACTTGGTGAAGTAGTTCCAGCTGACTACCATGTGACCCTTGGCAAGAACAATCTTCGTTTAGACTTCAACAAGCTCAGGATTACTGAAGATTCTTGCCGGATCGTCAAAGACATTCTATTGGCACATCCGTGCAAGAGCATGCTTACGAAGTCTGCTTCTGTTCCAACCTTCTACATTCACCAGTTCTGGCACACTGCTCAGGTTAATTTGGATGATGCTTCATTCAAGGTCACTCTAGAACAACAGGAATACGAAGTTGATCTAGATGTTCTCAGGACGGTTCTAATGCTTCCTACTTCCAATGAATATGAACCGATGTTGACAGAGCTTGAAGTACTCGACTACATGATTGAGCTTGGTTATGATACAGAAGAGTCCTCCAGGCTTATACTGTCCAAGTTCAACGTCAAGTATCTACCTCAACCTTGGAGAACATTTTACATGCTTATCATCAGATCTATCACGGGACGGAAGAGTGGTCATGAACATCCCCGACTATCCCATCTGCAAGTATTCTGGGGGATGATGAGCAAGGCCAACATTGACTTTGCAGATCCAATCATGAGCGACATCATCTTTCAGATCCGTACTACTGGTCGAACCATGATTCCGTTCTTAAGGTTCACCAAAATGCTCATTGACTACCTCGTTGGCAAAACTCCTGAGTTTCGCCAAAGGATGTTTGACCGTACCGAACCAAAGCACAGCATTGTGGACGATGACAAGATTGCTTTCGTCAAGTCCATTCAGTTCACTCCAAGGACCACAGGCCTGAGAATACCTGACAATCTTCTGAATGACAAGATTCTTGCATCTTCGAACTACCGAATCTACGACTTAGCCTACAAAGCTGGGAGAGTAGGCATTTCTGAAACCGAAGAAGTTCCCAGATACATAAGGGAGACTCGCAGCAAGAGAGGTGCTAAGTCTGGAAGCTCCAGTAGTACTCAAACTCCTAAACAACCAAAGTCTAAGCCTGCTGCAGCCCCAAAACGAAAAGTCATCAAGAAGAAAGTCATCACACCTGAACCATCACCACCACCATCAGAAGCTAGTGGGTCAGAATTTGGCTCCGAAACCGAAACCGACACAGATGAAGGAGGGGACTATGAAATAAGGTATGTTGCTCAAGAGGATCCTGAACTCGAACTGGCAAAACAATTAAGTTTAGAAACTCTCCATGAGCAACAACAACAACCAAGAAAAGGAATTGTCATCCGTGAACCTGGGAATGATGATGAAGAAACTGTGGTACCTGAATCTGAACCTTCAACTGACAAAGGCAAGCTGAAAAGCATAATCGTTGACACCCGATACCTGGAAAAGGAAGAGCAGAAAAAGCTCAAATTGGCTGCTCGTCTCAACCTTCAATTGCAACAAGCTCATCAGCAACAACTTGAACTCCAAGCTAGAGAAGGTGGTTCTAGCAGCACAGTGATACCTCCAACAGCAACTGAAACAACAACAGAACAACTGGAAAAGGATGCTGAGGGTAACACTATTATGAAAGATGCTGGAGTAGAAGAGGCTACAGATGAACTACAAAAGGAAACTGAGACAACAATTCCAGAGGTCGAAGCCAAAGGTCAGGAAGAAGAGGAGTTGAGTAAGAAAACCTCAGAGGAACCGGCAGAAGAAAATCTTGATGATCAACCCCATGATCAAGATCAAGATGATCAATTCTTCGACACCGACATGCTATCACCGCCAAAAGATAGGTCTCCGACACCGGAAAGACCTCCAATCCCTCAAGGTACTCCACCTAAAGATCCATCTCCACCTCATTCTGAATCAGATAGAGAAGCAGAATCATCATCATCATCATCAGACCAGTCACCACCACCACCACCACCACCAAAAGTAAAAAGACCAAGAATAAAGAAAGCCAGTCTGAGAACTACAAAAGCATTTTTACGGGCAAAGCATATTGCGGGATCTTCAAGGACTAGGAGAACACCACAACAACACGATGGTGATCTTCAAGACCAAATGAAGAAAATGACTACACTGGTTACTCAGCTCTCTGATAAAGTACAGGAGTTAATGCAGACTAAAGCTCAAGTTGACAAGTACATGACAGCAGACATGGAAGAGATGATCAAAGACTACACCAAAGAATACTTGGGTGACTCCAGAGTTGTCTGAACTGCTGAAACCCATCAGAAATGAGCTGGACATCAGGATTCGTAAAAACATCGTCAAAACGCTTCAGTCAACTCCTTTCTATCTGCAAATGAACAGGCCTCCTACTGAGCCTGTGGATTTAACCGTGGAACAACTGGAAACTTTGTTAGCTTCCAAGCTTGCTGAAAAGGTAGAAAAGACTGATGATGGGTGGTTTCGATAGCCCTTGATGGCCTAGGTCGGGAGTATCTCCTAAAAGTGCGGGCTCTAGGAGGTGGGTTGGGAAAAGTTTGGTTGTTTGGGTGAGGAAGATTACACCTTCCATGATGTCGGATGGTAATGGTTACGAACAAAACACGAAAGAAAAAGATAGACTAAAAGAGTCCTAGAAAAATAAAATTAAAATCTCACTAGAAAGGAGTCCTAGTGAGTAGACCTAATTAAAAATAAAAATTAACCTAACAATAACTATTCCTCGGCAAGCCGGCGCCAAAAACTTGATGCGCGTGGAATTGCAACACGCACTTCGTTTTATACCTCTCGAGGGAGTCTCGAGAAGCTTGGCAATCCCCACCAGGCAGTGTACCTGCACCGATGTAGTATAGTGTAGTGGCAAGTACCGGGGGATTGATCGTTCTCTCACAGGGAATAGTGTTCGTTTAGGTTAAAGACTAAATCTAATTAAGGTCTAAGGGTGGAGGATGATATTTTTTGTATTTTTATGTTTTTGTGAAAGAGAAAATTCTCGGTTTGAAGGAGTGGCCGGAATTAGTTGCTAGTCCACTAACCAAGATCTACTTATGCTAATTAAAAATTAAGTTTTGAGAAAACAATGGTGGGGAAAGTAGTGTTTAGCCTTAGATTCATTACTCCCCTAATATCTTTTTACCATGTAATTAGTATGTTGAGGTTTGCGTGATGACGGGTGTATTCCTTAACAAGTCGTTAGGGAGTGCGTTCAATTCCCTAAATTATAAGCTCCTACCTCACTAATATGCACGTACGTCAAGCATCTATCATAAGCTCACCGGATAGGCAACCTACGCATGAATACTAAGCTTAAAAATCGATTAACGCACATAGCGATTCACGTTTCCTAAGAACGTTCAAGCTTGTTACCGTATAGGAGGGTTAGCAGTTTTCTTAAGTCTAACGTAGGATGAAACATTCATCCAAATCACAAATCACAAAATACACATCAACCATGACAATCAATAGTGTAGGTTTCATTAGATCTAAGCAAACACAAGTAAATTTAGCCTAGCATGGTTAAAGGAAAGAAAAGCACAAACATATAATCATAGCAACACATAGACATATTGTATGGATTGAATGAAGACTTATCCTTAGATTAACATGCAAGTTACGAGGGGGTAAAAGTACCCTCTAAGGTCTGTGATACACGAGCTAGGGTTTAACCCTTAAGTTCTCCCACCGAAGTTCCTCCTTTTAAAGCAATAAAAATCTTTCTATATAATATGATAATACGGCTGCAGCGTCAGGCCCAAGGTTGTGAGCCCGTCAACGCCGAACCCCGATTAGGTTTTTGATGGCCTTCTTCGACGATCGTCACGCCGCCTTGTTCCAGTATCTGACGGCCTTTCCCCTGACGCCGTCACCAAAAAATAGGCTAGAAAACTATCTGGCCCCGTCACGGAGTAACTTCCAAATTCTTCACTCATTTGTTCTGAGTCGTCACCGATGAAGCCTTGTGACGCCGTCACTCTGTGCACTTTAGGGTCTTTTGAGATTTGTGTTCCGCACTTTTCAGGCTCCGAAACGCTCCGAAAATGCTTCTTCTTGTTTCTCCTCAAAAGTACCTAAAATGAGTATAAAGAACGATCTTTGGTGTGAAATCCCCGAATCAATAATATTACGAATTAGGACTCAAAACTGACCCCCTAAAAACGTAACATTTTTCGTCTCATCCAACTAAGCCATTTTGTAATAATATTACAATTACCCTACAAGTCTTACTACACTTTACAAACTATTTTACTCCCATATTAACTGCTTTGCTACTAATCACAAACTACAATTTTGCGACTATTTTACAAATGATAAATTGTTTTCCCATTACTTTATAAACAGATTTACAAACCATTTTATAAACTATTCTGCAATCACCTGGTGAACTATTTACTCATTAGAAAAGTATTTTATGTTACTACAACATAACCTGAAAAACCAATATCTTCCTTTGTATCTAAACCAGATCTTAGAAGTGTATCCCACACCTTTGCCTGAAACTATAAGTAACAATGAACTCCATCTAGTATTAAACATTTAACACTACCCAACCTTGACAGCTAGACTCTGCCTTTAAACATTTAAAAACAAATGTACACGTATATATTCGGCTACACCTCCTTTTTTTTTGATATCCTCATTTTAAGGACCTTTCCTTAAAAACGCATTTATATCAACTACAAAATTCATAGCAACATTTTCTAAGATACTCATTTTCGTGAGTTAAAAGTTTTCTGGTTAAACTTTATCAAGAACTTTGCATATTAAAGAGTGACTAAATGTTAATTTTTGAGAAATTGTTTTTATCTGCCCCATGCTTAAAAACCCACCCTACTAAATTATATATCTTTTTAGTCAGACCTTGTCAAACTTTTGAAAGTTAAGAGATGAATAAACGTTAATGCTTTAAATCTTTTGAAACTGTGTCATCTTATACAACTATTTATCTCAATCAAAAGAATATTTATTACTTGAAATATTGTTTTGGCCAAATTCGTATAAACATTTACTCAGATGAAGATTTTGAACAAAATATTCTCCATTACCCTAAGAAGAAAAATGCACAATTTCGGAACAAATCTTGGAAACCAACCAACATTCATTTTCTTTACATTTTACATCAAAACAAGTTGGGAACATTGTGCCACTAGGATATAAACCATAAATTGTATTAAAACCAAGCAAATTTATAGGAGCCGCACTACAAGGCTGCGTAACACCGTGAGTTTAAGATTAGAACCATTATCCTGTTAAACTTACTCTAGGAATCCTTGTACCTTACCGAAAACCTCAAAAGGATAACCACTAGCAGACAACCTAATTACCCTCCCGCAAACAAAGAGAAAACCTTAAACAATCTAATGGGACCCAAATCGGTTACAACTACCATCACCTCTTCCCAAGCACCATACTATCGGATAACATAAACTGAATCGCGGGATGCAATTCCTTTTAAAGAGGGTAGACTGTAACCACCCGTAATTTTCCAAACATTATCTTAATAATGAAATTTTATTTATTATTACTTATCTAATTAGCAGAGCATATATGAGCTCTCTTGCCTAAATCACGGGACTCTATCCCACGTACTGGGGCACACATTAACATTTGCGGACAAATTATCTTATCAGAAAANGCCCATTGGAGGAAATTTAAGTATCTCTAGAGAAGCAGTTTGCTCAGCAGCAGAGTTGCCTGCATGTTTAGTAGCAGAGTTGTCTGCAGCTTTAGCAGTAGAGTTGTCTGCAGCTTTAGCAGCAGAATCAGATAAACTGCTGCTGGGAGCAGTTTCCTTGTTGACACTATTATCAATCACTTGAGCTTCACTAGATGATTGCATACTACCCCCTCCATCTCCCTTGGGAGAAGGATCATCTTGTGAGCTGGGAGTCTCCTGAGTGTGAGTAGAAGTAGAACCAATCTTCCATTTATTAACCAGAACAAACTCCTCTTGAGGTGTGGACTTCTTTGCATCTTTAGCTGCAGAAATATTTTCTTTTGTACATGCATCATGGTTAGTATCTACACCTGCAATCACTGGCTCATAATTCATGGTTTTGGTTAGCATATCAATATTAAACAACCACTCAGGTTCTGTCTTTGCAGTATTAGGTTTATTCTCATCAAACTTAATATGCAAATTCTCCTCTACAAATCTAGTTCTCTTGTTGAACACCCTGAAAGCTTTACTATTGACAGAGGATCCAACAAAGTAACCCTCATAAGCCTTCTCATCAAACTTGCCTAACTGGTCTTTGGTATTTAAGATAGTAATAGGACACCCAAAAGGTCTAAAGAAAGCTATCATTGGCTTTTTACCATGAAATAATTCATAAGGGGTCTTATTGTGAGGCTTAACTACCTTACTCCTATTCTGAACAAAACAGGCAGTGTTCACTGCTTCAGCCCAAAAAGGTATAGGTAACTTAGAATCTAACAACATAGTCCTAGCAGCCTCAATTAATGTCCTATTTCTCCTCTCTGCAACACCATTTTGTTGAGGAGTTCTAGCAACACTGTACTGTCTTAAAATACCCTTACCCACACAGAACTGATTCATAGCATAATTCTTAAATTCAGTTCCATTACCACATCTGATTATTTTTACTTTATGATTAACTAGGTTTTCTATTCTAGTGATGAATTCTTTAAGAATCTCGGTGATTTCATCCTTAGAAGCTAGAAAGAATACCCATGTAAACCTGCTAAAATCATCTGTGACAACAAGGCAATATTGCTTCCTATTCAGACTATTCACATAAACTGGTCCAAATAAATCCGTATGAAGCAAATGTAAAGGCTTTGTAATGCTATTAACAACTTTGGACTTAAAAGATACTCTGTGTTGTTTACCCTTTTGACAAGCAACACAGGTGTTAGGATCATTGTTAGGATCATAGTTTTAAACTATTCAGTCAAGTCTCGGTCATTTCAATCAATGTAATAGGTTACTAGAATTATCCTTATTATCTATGTGTTATGTGTAATCGTATGGTTACATGTTTAAGTTACAATAGATGTCCAATGGGCTTAGAAGCCCTCGAATAAGAAAGATAGGAAGGAAGGGAATGTTGCCCTAATCCTCTCCTATAAATAGGACATCTTATCTCTTGTAATATTGTTGGTTAATTTCATATCTTAAGAAAACTCTTGCTCTTTTTCATATTGTTATTAATCAACCAAGTCTAATTCTCATCTTATTTCTCTTATAAGATTACTTGTGTTTACTAATATGGTGACCTAACAAGTGGTATCAATCGCTAGAAGAAGGTGTAGTTTATTTTTTTGTGATTATTCGAACCAAAACTTGTTTTTTATTTCGTTAGATTCAAAAATTTTCCAACTTTCTTGCTTCTTTTGTGTTTTTATCACAAATTTGCTTACAAACTTGTGTTAGAAACCAAAACAAACAACAAAGTTTCAAGATTTTTGAGTTTATTAGATTCGTATAAACTTGTACCTTTTTATCGAAAATCTTAAAATTTTTGTTAAAAAGTTCAAGTTTGCAACTTTCATTAAGATTTCATCATTTTAATGCTAGTTGTACAACAATATTGGATTAAAAACTCGTTTTAGGCTTGCTTTTTCACAAAAGAAAAAACGTATTTTTGGCACTCTATCGAGAACCCAAAACCCCATTTTATCAAGAACCCAAAACCCTGTTTTATCGAGATCATTCATTCTCACTACTTAAGTGTTTTTGTTGCTTACTCAGTGATTTTCTCTCTTGTATAAGAAAGAAAATACTTCGACATATTGGATAGTTTCATTATTGTATAATCTCGAAACTTTGGATACTTGTTATCGAGAAACTGAGTTTATCGAGAACATCAATGGTTATCGAAATCACAATCTGGTTTTCGAAATCTTGTGATTCTCTCGAAATTTACTTCAGCTACATCGAAAACATACTTTGTCTCATTTGAACAAAGGATCTCGATAATTGTCTCCAACCTTTCTCGATAATTTCCTTTTATTGAGAATAAAGTGAGTTATCGAAATCTTCACTGTTTTATCGAGAACTTCAGGTTATTGAGATTACTTGGACTTTAACTAGTTATCGAAATCATCCTATTACCAAGCATCGAAATCACATTGGATTTTTAGTTTTCTAAGATTTGTCTTAAGTACTATACCTTCTACAAGATCCATAAACCACAAGTTTTTCAATCATGTCTCAACCACCGTATTTTAACCCTTATCATGCACAACCGTATCATCAACTGCAACAATTTCGTCAGCAACAGCAATATCAACAGAATGCACAATCATATCAACAGCCAAGTCAAATATATTCTCAGCAACATGCCATGATGCATCAATTTCAACCTCAACCCTTACCAATGCTACAACAAATCACTCCAACGCCAAAACAGTCTCACTGGTTTGATCAGATGTGTGAGGTCATTACTACTCAACAATCGAGGCATGAAGCAGGTTCACTTGACACACCACCAATGTTGACACCGGGTAATTATTTTCAGTGGTCAAGTCGATTCCTTAGATTTCTTGATCTCAAGAAACCCCACATGGCAGATATCTTCGGAAGGTTATCATGGAAGGTGCCATTTGTACGCACCTCTCAACACGGAGTTCCATGCCCTAATGACAATGTGCCTTGTTCCCACACTAGACCTGAATCTTCATAACAGCATTTACCTGAAAACACGCTCACTAGTGAAGCAAATTCTATCATAAAGGAAGGCGGACGATTATTGCCATGAGTTACATCCTTCACAGCATACCAAATCCTATCCTTTCGGCAGTGTTGAATGCTGCAGAAAAAATGCTAAGGCCAATATGTAAGTAGTGAAGTGTTACACGTTATATCATTCTACTAAGGGAGAACTCCAGTTGAATCAGGAGGATGATTAGGAATCTAAAGCTTTACATGGAATATTTTTTGTTTTATTTTTATTTATTTTTTTTTTTTATTGTATCTTTATCTATATTCTTAGTATATTACTTCAAATTGAAGTAGAGTGCCAAAGTGGTAAATCACTTAAGACCCCATACTAAATAAACCGCTTCACCAATATGATAAAATGACCTCCGACAGACGTACCCAAAACATCAGCGAGCTACGCGAACAAGATTTGGCCCCGTTAAATCTCCTCTGCTCCACAGATTGTATATTATATATATAATACATAATTAGATTATAGACAAGGGCGGAGAGGAGGGGGAAAAGAGAGAAGAAGAATTAATTAAAGACTAGGCAATTAGCTTGTGGTAGTAGTGAATGTTGTTGTCTGTTCGAGGTGCATCTATTATGCGATAGTTGGTGAACCGCCGTGAATGATTAGTATGACTCAAGTGAATTCGCATTGGGCTCTTAAATCATGAATGTGTGTAGGTTTAATTCGCATGTAAAGTTTAGAATTCCATAAAAAATAAATTTCCTGCTCATATGAATTCATATACCACCCTAGAGTTATCCTTTGCCAAGTTAGTAGGTAAGATTATACGTAATGAACGTGTTCCACATGGGCGTTTAGGGCATTTTCTGAGCATCAAACCACTTCTAGGGCGAACAGATAGGAAATATTATTATAATAATATATATATATATTATAATTGGTATATATTAATTAATATATATTATATTCTATTTATTATATAAGTTAATATGTTCTATATATATATATTATATAATTAATATTATTATATATTATATATATTATATAAATGTATATATATATATAATAATATGTATTATTATATTTATGTATTATATATATATATATATATTATATTATATAGTATGTATCTATATATATAATATTATGTATTTATATAGTATTATATATATGTATTATATATATTATTATATTATGTATTATATTTTTATATACTATTATATATATATATGTTATATATATTATATTACAGAAAGAAAAATAAATATAAAATATAATAAAAATCGAAAAATTCAAAAATAAAAAAATAGTTTGTTTCTTAGCATGTCTTCTAGCTCGTCAGAAGTTCAAAATGTTTTTCAAAATGCCGTATGGTTCAGTCATTTCAGGCTGAACCCGCGCTTCATCATTATGGGCTTTGCATATCAGAGCAACCGCGCTTAAATTATGGTTTGCTATTACGTTCAGATAGCAACCGAGGTTTTGCAAAATCCGAGAAACACGTTACATGGTTTAATTGTGTGCGGATTTCCAAAAGTTGTACGCCTCAGTGCAACCTTTCTGTAAAAGAAGAGAAGTCTTTCTTTCCCAATCTCTTTTCTTAAATTCTTAAAAGAGATTTTGTGGTGTACAAGGTGGCTATCGGACTTAAATTTTCTCGAATACGTTACCGCTCACATTATGGCTATTAAACGTTAAATTGTAAAGGGTCACTTAATTGAGGGGAGCGTATTTGCTCAATTCTGTAACTTTAAAAACTTGTGCACACAAGCACAATGAAATTAAAAATGTCTCAAATGTAAAAGTTTAAATCTTATCACATCTCTCTCCAAAGTTTTCAAATATTTAAATCAATTGGGATACAAATCTCAAGATTTGGAATTTTATGATTGGGGGAGGAATGTGATTTAATATGAAACTGATTTAGTGATTTTTTGGAAAACTATAAGAATGTTTTTGGACATAACGAAAGCTCTTATTGCTAAAATGTTAAAAGATTTTGGTTTCTTCATCTAAGGTTACTCTTTCTCTCTCTCTAATTTCTCTCTCTAAGTTTCTTTTTTCTTTCTTATATGCAACGGAACCAAAACCACAAGTTGAGCATTGTTTGTGTGGTTTACAGTGTTTAACAATTGGTATCAGAGATGGTTACATTAGGATTGTAGGATATGCTGTGAAGGAGTAAGCTCATGGCAATACTTCGTCGCCCGTTCCTTCTATGAAAGAATTTGTTGCAGCAGATGAGGCGTGTTTGGCAGGTAAAGCTGTTGAAGAATTCAAGGTCTAGGTGGAACACGCTTGTCATTAGCAGGAACGGTGTTGACGCAAANNNAACACTAAGTTTCTTGGGTGTCTTGGACCGGATTGGCAGCGATATGTGACATTTGTTCGTCAGGCAAAGAATCTTCATGATGCACCGTATGGATTGTTGTATGATTATCTCAAACACCATGAGTCAGAAGTGAACAAAGACCGTGCTCAGAAAGGAACCCTTTCACCGTCTCCAACATCAAACTCATTAGCATTGGTTGCTCACTCACATGTTCCGAATTAATCCATGCAACATCAGATTACTCAGTTGAACAGAATCACTTCAATTACCCTATTCAGAATAAGACTTCATCTTATGATCTCTTTTCACAACAACAACCAACACAATTTGACCTATCACACAACAATGATCCCTTGTACCAATCACATGATGATGATGATGACGAGGACTTCAACAGCCTTAATCAGGGAATAGCACTCATTGCTAGAGCTTTCAACAAATTTTCTAACAAGTCCAACAATCGTCTCCGATCATCGTCTAATACAAGGAATCAAGCTGTGATTCATGATGGCCGTGTTGAGGTTCAAAACCGTAACAGTGGGAGATTCAATTCTGGTGGTTATAGTTCTGGAAAGAGGTTTAACAACAATGGAGGAAGCTTCAGGAACAACTCTGGCTCATCTCAGAAGAATGTTGATTTTGGGGATAATGGAAATGATACATCAGGGAATCAGATCATTAAGTGCTTTAACTGCAATGGAGTCGGTCATATGCTACTGCATGTCCTTCTCCAAGAACTCAGGGCAGTAAGTATCACAAACAGCAACTTCTATTTGCTCTTCAGGAGGAAGCTAGAGGCACAAACAAACAGAATGACAACAGTTTCATGGCCAATGCTCAGTCTAATGATGACATGGAAGATCTCGAAGCTAATGCTGCTGTTATGCTTATGGCCAACATGCAGGAACTCCACATCACTGAATCAGGTCCAGTATATGATTCTGACACTCTGTCTCAGGTAAACGACTTTAATTCATGCCTTATACATGATATTGTCACCCCATCTGCATCTGCATCTACATCGAAACAATCGGTTCAAAATGATGCATTGTTCTCTACAGACGAAAATTATCAATTGGACACAGTCGTTACATTTGATGATGATCAAATTAACTCAGATGTCTCAATTGATGATTCTCACACTAATCATGTAAACGACAACAATGCTCATCTTAAACCCCTTGCTTCTATGACTGATCCAGATTCAGACCTTCGGACACTTCTCATGGCCAGTCAATCTCAAAATATAAAATGTCAAGAATTAAATGCGAGATTGAAAGAGAAGAATGCATCATTGTCTAGGGATCTCGAGTGTTTGAATATACAATTAAATAACGCTGTTAAACTCATTGATAACGAAAAGAGCTTTGAAAATGCTTTTAAAGAATCTTATCGTCGTGAAAAGGATCTCGAATTTCAAATTGGCAACATAATGGAATCTAAAAATGATTTAGCTTTACAACTTGAACAACAAGCTTTTGTACATAAACAACAAGTTGCTCAACTCGAAGATGTCATTTTGCAAACCAAAAATGAGTTGTCAACTTGTCAAGCGGATTTTCAGGAACATAAACAGATTTCAAGGGATAGAGTTAAATCATATTTAGATGAAATTGTTGAATTGACGAGTCAACTCAAAGAGTTTCAGAATGTTGTATATAAAACTGGTAATTCAATTACAACCATTCATAAACTTTCTGTAAAACGGTCAAACACCGGCCATGGTTTTGCCATTGGTAGTGAATCACCCAGTTTTTTAAATAAAGCACTCACCGAGATTCCGAAGATATATAGTGCAAACCATTTCTTTGATGACACTGTTATTCGTGCTGTTGTTTATGATCGTGAGGAAGAATTGGAAATAGAGGACGAGACTCGATCTAAAATGGAAAATGTTGATTTCAACAAACCTTTTGATTACTCAAAAATGCCTTCTATCAATGAAACTTTTACACCTCAAAAAGAGAATGTTGAACAACCGTATTTTATATTACCAGAAGATCTTCCTTCTTATAAAGCTTCCCTCACACCAGTAGTTCAAAACAATGGTCTTTTAACTAAACCAGAAAATGTTCAACCTCTTCCTAAAACGTGCAAGATACTTCGGTATTTCCAAACGTTTATGGAAGATATTGAATTTTTACAAGATGCTGTTGATCGTAATTCAGAAATCACTGTTTTCACATTTATTGCTCCTCATGAGCGTGAACGGCGAGAGGTGTTTCAAAAACAATTTTTACCTCACGTTCAACATCTACGATTATGTGCTGAACTCTGGGAACAGGATCTTCAAAAAGAAGTGTCTTCAATGATGGATATTTTTCAAGAAACAGAAAAATCAATTTCATTTTATCAACGTCAAAATCAATTTTTGCAAAATGAAAATGATCGTCTCATGGAACGTGTCCTCAATTATGATATTATATCTGTGGTAATGAATTCTCTTTATGAATGTGGTACTGATATGCTTGTTTCTGAACACTGTGATGATATTGGGTTGTTGAATAAAACAGTTGAGACATTAAAAAATGAGAACATGAGTCTCCGACAACAAAATGATGATGTGCAGAAAAAACTTTCAGATGAAATCTTTCAACTCAACAAAAAACTAGAATGGTGTCAAAACCAAAGTCTTGTTTTTGAACTTGAATTGCAAAATCTTAAAACTTCGACATCTTTTTCAAATGAAAATGAGGAACTTAAAAGTCAGATTTCTAAATATGAAAAAGAGATTGCTGAATTGCAAGAAGTAACAGATTTTTGGCAAAAGAGTCGAGATGAATATTTCTACTTAAACCGAAAGCTTGACAGCACAATTCAGGACAAAACGCACATCATTATTGAATTGAAGGAGAAAATTAAAAATCTTGAAAAGAAAAAGTCTGCAAATACTAAGATTGTTGCACCAGAAAAACATAGGACAGATAACACTAGTAACGATACAGCTATTCATAATTCTAACATGAGTTCTTCCACCTCTCCAGGACTAGTTATCCCTCCTAGCGTTAGCAGATCCAAGCACCAAAAAGAGAAAAAGAAGAATAGGAATTTGCGACGTAAGAGAGAGAACTTAAAAGCTATGGAAGTAGAAGCTCACCCTAGGAATTTGAATAATAATCATGTTACTATAGATTTAGATTGTGATTTGGCAACTTGTAATCCGAATCTGTCTGTAACGAATGATGTATCTCGTACTTCTTTATCGTTTAATGCATCTTGTGTGTTTTGTCGTAAATCTATGCTATCTGGTGATCACTCTAAGTGTGTTGCTACTTCTCTTTTAACACGTCTTAAGAAACTTACAAAAGGCAAAAAATCTAGGCCCACTACTGCTTCCAAATCTAAGCTAGGATTAACGCCCCCTGTAGTTTCTGAGGATGTAGTTGCTACCCCTGTAGTTAAGCCCAGCAATCCTAAGAACTTGCCTTCACTTAGCGAATTCACTAAGAAGAAAGCGCAATCTAGTTGGAAGTGGCAGCGTTGGTTAACTAAGATGCATAATTTTGCTTGGATTCCTAAAGTTGTTATATCATGTGTTTCTAACCAACCGGAACCCACTACTTCATCGGGTTCCACCCTTACCATTGTGCCATCGTCGTCTCCTTCGTGTGATGCAGGTGGTGCAAATCATTCTCTGGATTGTTGATAGCGGATGTACCCGACATATGACAGGCGATCTCAAACTGTTAAGAAACTTTGTATCAAAGTTCATTGGTACTGTCAGATTCGGGAATGATCACTTCGCTGCTATTATGGGGTATGGAGATTATGTCAGTGGGAATATTGAAATCAGCCGTGTATACTATGTTGAAGGTCTTGGTCACAATCTCTTTTCAGTCGGTCAGTTTTGTGACGGTGACTTAGAAGTTGCATTCAGGGAGAAAACTTGTTTCGTACGTGAACTACAAGGGAACGATCTAATGTCCGGCACTCGCAGCAACAGTCTTTATACCATTTCAATGTCTGATATGATTGCTTCCTCTCCCATCTGCTTACTTTCTAAGGCCGAATCTACAAAATCATGGTTATGGCATAAACGAATGTCACATCTCAACTTCAAAACCATGACTGATCTGGCTCGACACAAATTGGTTGAAGGACTCCCCAGATTCAGATACGCTAAAGATCACCTTTGTCCTGCTTGTGAACAAGGAAAGAGCAAACGTGCACATTTTGCTTCAAAACAAGAACCCAGTACGGATCATGTTCTTCAGCTATTACATATGGATTTGTGCGGACCAATGAGAGTACAAACGATCAACGGGAAACGTTACATTCTTGTCATAGTAGACGACTTCTCAAAATGGACTTGGGTCTACTTTCTTCGTACTAAAGACCAAGCTCCATCCATGATAGTCACTTTTCTCACCAAAATTCAAGTTCAGCTTAGAAACACCGTCAGAACCGTCAGAACAGACAATGGAACTGAATTCAAGAATCAAACCCTTCGGGATTATTTTGAGAAGGTAGGTATTGTTCATCAAACATCTATTGCTCGGACTCCCGAACAAAATGGCGTGGTCGAAAGACGAAACCGTACTTTAGTGGAAGCCGCCCGCACAATGCTGATCAATGCACAACTACCAGACTATCTTTGGGCAGAGGCCGTCTCAACAGCATGTTATACCCAGAATCGATGTATGATCAACAAACGACACAATCGCACACCATATGAACTTGTCCACAAACGTAAGCCCAATGTTCAACACCTTCATGTCTTTGGTGCACTATGTTACCCGAACAACGATCGTGATGACTTTGGAAAGCTTAAAGCTAAGGCTGATGTAGGAATCTTTATTGGTTATTGTGAAAATTCTAAGGGGTTTCGGATATACAACCGTCGGACCAGAGAGATTCAAGAGACTATACACGCTAATTTTGATGAGCTCACTGATATGGCTTCTGAGCGCAACAGCTTAGGACCCGAACTTAACCGTTTAAATTTCCCAGATCGTTCAGATGCACCTTTACCTTTAACCCGTCAAGAATTGGAAACGCTGTTCACTCCACTGTTTGATGACTCTTTTGAGATTCGTGCACAAAATGTATCCACCGATTCCGCTGCTCAAACTGCCACTATTCCAGTGCCTGATACACCCGTTACTACAACTACTGTAGAAACTGATGCACCTCCAACAGATTCACCAACAGCAGATGAACAGACAGACTCCAACTCATACAATGCACCTGAAGATCTGAATCAACTTGAAGTACCCGAACCTGCAAATTACGATCCCAATGCATTCTTTAATCCGTTTGCACCGACTCCCAACCTTTCCGATATTCCAGAGTCGTCAACACGGGACTTGGAATCGACTAATGTGCAGCAGTTCCATAACCCTCACCCGTCAACACATCATTGGACACGTGATCACCCAATTGTCAACATTATTGGTCATCCCCAAGCTCCAGTGATGACTCGACAGAAACTTCACTCCGATGCCGAACACTGCATGTATGCACTCACCATCTCTCATGCCGAACCAAAAAGCATCAAGGAAGCAATGACACATGATAATTGGATTGAGTCTATGCAAGAAGAATTCGACCAATTCAAGAGACTAGAAGTCTGGGAATTAGTTGAAAGACCGGATGGAGTTTATGTGATTGGACTTAAATGGATATGGAAGAATAAGTTGGACGCAGAAGGTAATGTCATACGCAACAAATCCCGATTGGTAGCTAAAGGTTATAGTCAGGAGGAAGGAATCGACTTTGAAGAATCTTTCGCACCCGTGGCTAGACTTGAAGCTGTACGGATTTTTCTGGCATACGCTGCTCACAAAAACATGATCGTGTACCAAATGGACGTCAAAACAGCATTTTTGAATGGTCAGTTACGTGAGGAGGTATACGTCAGTCAGCCGGAAGGATTTGTAGACCCAGAGCATCCGAACCATGTCTATCGACTTAAGAAGGCTCTCTACGGTCTCAAACAAGCCCCCAGGGCATGGTATGACAAACTTACTGCTTTCTTACTTGCTAATGGTTTTACCAAAGGTTTGATAGATCCAACTTTATTTATCCAAAGACACGGGGAAGACGTTTTAATCGTACAAATTTACGTAGACGACATTATTTTTGCATCTACTAACAAAAAGTATTCTAATGCTTTTGCAAAATTAATGAAACTAAATTTTGAAATGTCAATGATGGGTGAACTTACGTTCTTTCTAGGATTACAAGTTCATCAATCTCCCCGTGGTATTTTCCTAAGTCAATCAAAATATGCTCTTGAAATAATAAAGAAACATGGAATGACCAGTTGTGACACATACAATACCCCAATGTCAAACACCACTAAGTTAGATGCGGATTTACATGGGAAAATGGTAGACCCCACAAAATACCGAAGTATTATTGGGTCGCTCATGTATCTAACCGCTAGCAGACCGGATATTGTATTTGCTGTGTTTATGTGCTCTCGCTATCAGTCGCGTCCTACTGAACGTCACCTCAATGAGGCTAAACGAATCCTTCGATACGTGAAAGGAACCATTCACATGGGGATCTGGTATCCGAAGGATTCTGGTTTTGAACTAATTGCTTTTTCAGACGCTGATCATGCAGGGTGTATGGATACACGAAAAAGTACTTCTGGTGGTTTACAGTTTCTTGGAGACAAGCTTGTGTCTTGGCAATCTAAGAAGCAGGACTGCACTTCACTCTCATCTACTGAATCAGAATATGTGGCTATGGCTGCCTGCTGTGCTCAAATCATTTGGATGCGTACGCAGCTGATGGACTATGGCTACTCATTCGAGAAGATTCCGATGTACTGTGACTCAAAAAGTGCCATTGCTATTTCCTGCAACACGGTTCTACATTCCAAGTCTAAGCACATCGATCTCCGATATCATTTCATCAAGGAGCATGTCGAGAAGGGTACAGTAGAGTTATACTTCGTGGGTACCGAATACCAATTGGCAGACTTGTTCACTAAACCTTTACCACCGGCTAGGTTTACTGAACTCGTTCACCGAATTGGTATGCGTTGTTTGACTCCAGATGATTTAAAATCTCTTCTGGAAAACAATTAATGGAGTCAAACACCAAAAATATCTTTTGTAAATATTTATTCAAAAACAAAAAGAAAAAATTGAAAAACCATTAAAACATCAAAAAGATTTTCTTTCATTTCGTTTCGTACTTTTATCTCATTTTGTTCACAAATGCAAGCACACGATCTCGTTCAACACTTTGGTCTCTCAAAATTTTCCATATTTTTACGACCAAATGTTGAGGGGGAGAAGGTTCGTCAAAATTTCTCAAATTTACTCAAAAGACGTGCACTTGCATTAAAAGATTCTTTTTGCTTTTAATTTTGGTGGTATTTCACGGAATACATTTATGTCAACTAGTCTGACATTTTTTTTCCATTAGGTTATGCCTTAGAAGTTTTTGTTTATTGCCATAAGTCGTTAACTTAACCGTTAATAATGATATTTAGGACTTATTATATGATTATTGTAGTTAAGGGACTTAAGTTGCCAAGATGTGAAAGATTCAAAAAAAAAATATACTACTAACCAATCACCCCCTTCGTTTTTCCTTTTTTATCAAAAACAAAAATTATAACTTCTCTCACTAACATCACACGGCCAAGATTCAAACTCATAATCCGTTCCATAGATCTTCAAACCGTAAGTTAATTCATGGTCCTAACACTATTCTAAGATAGCGTTTTCAAGGAATTAAAAAGTTTATGGTTAGATTTTGCGTTTGAATGATGTCGAGAACTAGGGTTACGCTAGTTATAGAGATTTTATGAACGTGATGTTTTGATGTTGTAACCATAGGGCTTTTGTGCTTATTAGTTATATAATCATGCTAGGTTACTCTAATCATAACACAAAACACGTTTGGTTGAATTTCGATGATCTAGGTATTCGCTAAGTTGGGTTTTTGAGAGATAGTATTGTTTTGTTTGATTTTAATGGTGGGAAATGTTAGATAGGGTCTTAGGAACATCTCAGTGTGCCTTAATTGTCTCAATATCATGTATGTTTGAATCTAGATGTTCTTAGGGTCTCGTTGTTTTGGGTATTTTTAGTGTGTTGTTATTTGTTCTAATTCAGTGATCCCAACATGTTTCTATATGCTTTAATTGTATGAATTCATTGATTAAACAACATGAATCCATCTAACGTATGATCTAGGTAGTTTAGGGTTTATGAAAGTTATCGAAATCATGTGTGTGCTTGTTGTTTGTGTGAATAACTTTGTTATTTTGCTTAATTGTCTCAGGTTCACACAAGGAATCAACAAACTTTCACAAACGTAGGTCTACATGATGATTTCGAAAGTTCTTGTATAAAAATTTTCGACAAAGTGATTTTATCGCAAACAATTATCGAAATCATTCGATAAATTATCGAGATACCTCATAATGAAATTTATCGAGATATCTTTATAATTTATCGTAATCTTTTCAATAAATGTTTTCGAGATCATGTTGCTATCGAAATCCCTAATGCTATCGAAATCTTACAAAACTGAATTATCGCAAACCTTGGATTCATTTTATCGAGAACATTTGGTTTGCAAGTTATCGAGATCTTTCAGTTTGAAAGTTATCGAGAACAATCAATGCAAATGTTATCGAGATCACTGAATTGGAGAGTTATCGAGATCACAGATTTACAATTTATCGAGATCACACATAGAATAATTTTTGAAAAGTTTGTATGACATGTAAACTTTATAAAAACTAAGTTGTATTCTTGTGAACTTGTATTCATGTGATTTTGACCATTGTGACATTATTTTGTGGATGTTTAGTGATTGAGTAATCTATTAGATGTACTTAACTTGTATTATGTGCGTTGAATGCTTATCATTACGTCTTAGATTACATACAATTCATCATCGTCATAACAAACATCTTACGAGCTTAATGAAACTTGCATGCAAAATGTGAAATGAAATGGTCTTAAGTATCAAACTCGTACGCTAACTTACAAACTAACAAGTTGAATGTTTGATCTTATGACATCATATTTTCAGTTCACAATGGCTCAACCACAACAACAAGCAGAAAACGCACCCGCACAGAATCTTCCACTTTTAACACTTGGTGAAGTAGTTCCAGCTGACTACCATGTGACCCTTGGCAAGAACAATCTTCGTTTAGACTTCAACAAGCTCAGGATTACTGAAGATTCTTGCCGGATCGTCAAAGACATTCTATTGGCACATCCGTGCAAGAGCATGCTTACGAAGTCTGCTTCTGTTCCAACCTTCTACATTCACCAGTTCTGGCACACTGCTCAGGTCAATTTGGATGATGCTTCATTCAAGGTCACTCTAGAACAACAGGAATACGAAGTTGATCTAGATGTTCTCAGGACGGTTCTAATGCTCCCTACTTCCAATGAATATGAACCGATGTTGACAGAGCTTGAAGTACTCGACTACATGATTGAGCTTGGTTATGATACAGAAGAGTCCTCCAGGCTTATACTGTCCAAGTTAAACGTCAAGTATCTACCTCAACCTTGGAGAACATTTTACATGCTTATCATCAGATCTATCACGGGACGGAAGAGTGGTCATGAACATCCCCGACTATCCCATCTGCAAGTATTCTGGGGGATGATGAGCAAGGCCAACATTGACTTTGCAGATCCAATCATGAGCGACATCATCTTTCAGATCCGTACTACTGGTCGAACCATGATTCCTTTCTTAAGGTTCACCAAAATGCTCATTGACTACCTCGTTGGCAAAACTCCTGAGTTTCGCCAAAGGATGTTTGACCGTACCGAACCAAAGCACAGCATTGTGGACGATGACAAGATTGCTTTCGTCAAGTCCATTCAGTTCACTCCAAGGACCACAGGCCTGAGAATACCTGACAATCTTCTGAATGACAAGATTCTTGCATCTTCGAACTACCGAATCTACGACTTAGCCTACAAAGCTGGGAGAGTAGGCATTTCTGAAACCGAAGAAGTTCCCAGATACATAAGGGAGACTCGCAGCAAGAGAGGTGCTAAGTCTGGAAGCTCCAGCAGTACTCAAACTCCTAAACAACCAAAGTCTAAGCCTGCTGCAGCCCCGAAACGAAAAGTCATCAAGAAGAAAGTCATCACACCTGAACCATCACCACCACCATCAGAAGCTAGTGGGTCAGAATTTGGCTCTGAAACCGAAACCGACACAGATGAAGGAGGGGACTATGAAATAAGGTATGTTGCTCAAGAGGATCCTGAACTCGAACTGGCAAAACAATTAAGTTTAGAAACACTCCATGAGCAACAACAACAACCAAGAAAAGGAATAGTCATCCGTGAACCTGGGAATGATGATGAAGAAACTGTGGAACCTGAATCTGAACCTTCAACTGACAAAGGCAAGCTGAAAAGCATAATCGTTGACACCCGATACCTGGAAAAGGAAGAGCAGAAAAAGCTCAAATTGGCTGCTCGTCTCAACCTTCAATTGCAACAAGCTCATCAGCAACAACTTGAACTCCAAGCTAGAGAAGGTGGTTCTAGCAGCACAGTGATACCTCCAACAGCAACTGAAACAACAACAGAACAACTGGAAAAGGATGCTGAGGGTAACACTATCATGAAAGACGCTGGAGTAGAAGAGGCTACAGATGAACAACAAAAGGAAACTGAGACAACAATTCCAGAGATCGAAGCCAAAGGTCAGGAAGAAGAGGAGTTGAGTAAGAAAACCCCAGAGGAACCGGCAGAAGAAAATCTTGATGATCAACCCCATGATCAAGATCAAGATGATCAATTCTTCGACACCGACATGCTATCACCGCCAAAAGATAGGTCTCCGACACCGGAAAGACCTCCAATCCCTCAAGGTACTCCACCTAAAGATCCATCTCCACCTCATTCTGAATCAGATAGAGAAGCAGAATCATCATCATCATCATCAGACCAGTCACCACCACCACCACCACCAAAAGTAAAAAGACCAAGAATGAAGAAAGCCAGTCTGAGAATTGCCAAAGCATTTTTACGGGAAAAGCATATTGCGGGATCTTCAAGGACTAGGAGAACACCACAACAACACGATGGCGATCTTCAAGACCAAATGAAGAAAATGACTACATTGGTTACTCAGCTCTCTGATAAAGTACAGGAGTTAATGCAGACTAAAGCTCAAGTTGACAAGTACATGACAGCAGATATGGAAGAGATGATCAAAGACTACACCAAAGAATGCTTGGGTGAAAATCTTGTATCTACAGTAACTCCAGAGTTGTCTGAACTGCTGAAACCCATCAGAAATGAGCTAGACATCAGGATTAGTAAAAACATCGTCAAAACGCTTCAGTCAACTCCTTTCTATCTGCAAACGAACAGGCCTCCTACTGAGCCTGTGGATTTAACCGTGGAACAACTGGAAACTTTGTTAGCTTCCAAACTTGCTGAAAAGGTAGAAAAGACTGATGAAGAAGCTGCATTACTTGAATCAT
>LBNU01029770.1:18004-29316 GCA_014162995.1 Artemisia annua
TTTTGCAGTGATTTGGTATATAAGTCTAGCTCATCGAATAGTATGTTAATTCGATTAACACTAGAGTCATTAGCTCCTGGAATAAGAGTAGAGGAAGATGTTATAGGAGTATGGTCAGATGAGTTGAACTTTATGGAACGTTTCAGAGCTGCAGAAAGTCCATCTAGATATTTCTTCAAACCAGCTATTGTAAGTCTTGATTAAAGGGTATTTATTTAATTTTTTGTTTGTTTGCATTAAAGATAGATTATGATAATTTTTGAAATGTATTGTTTTATTTAAATCCAATTTGTTAGAATCTTGTAATTCAGTTTATATTTTGAGTCAATTATTGATTATTATCATTAATTTGTTTTACAGACAAAACACATACTCAATGTTTCTACTGACTTTCCCGAGAAATATGAAGATTTTGAAAAAGTTTTACTAGGTGATTACCAAGCAAATAGGACTGCATCATCTGAAACTTTCAATTTGGTATGGCTTTTTTATTTTCTATTAATTTTTTTATCAAATATGTACTTTAAATATTATAATTTTATTTATTTATTTATTTTTTCAGGTTTTTTTTCCAATTTGCTGTGTAGACCACTTCTTTTTAATATGCTTTGATTTGAAGAAACGTAAAGTTTTAATTATAGACAGTTCAGCTATTGATGAAAAGGTTAAAACTAGATATTGCTCAGTTCCTGAACTTTTGGTAAGAAAAAATTTAAATATATTTATATATATTATTATTATTAATATTATTGTTTTTATTATTTATTGTTTTTATTATTATTGCAAATTAAAATGTTTGCAAAATTCCACTCCAAATACAATTCACCAAGCATTGGTTTTTCATTTGAAAGAGTTGTTGCTAAAAGAATAAAGATGGGTTGGAGGACTGTTGATAATTATCTTGATGATGGTGTTTTTGTTATGTCGCATATGAATATGTTTTTTAGTGAGAGTGAAGGTAAGTGGGATTATGGACTTTTGAAGGAATCTAAGGAACAAACAAAGCAACTTAACATACTAAGGTTAGTCACTTGTCTTTCAAAGATTTAATATACTTTTTTTTTTCATCCAATTACACATGTGAAATACTTTGAAAAATATGATTTGTGTTTTTTTTTTCTTTTATTTTATTGATTTTGTAATGATTTTTTTTCCTTCTTACCAGATCAAAATTTGCTGCCAGGATAATTCTGTCAGAAAATAATTTGTGCAGGAATAATTTTCTTCAAGAAGTTGCGAAATTCAGTAAAATTGATAGGTCCAAAAGGAAATTACTTATTGAAGAAGCATTACAGAACAGAGACCAAAGATGCAATATTCTTCAACATCAGTAATTCATTTATAGTTTTTGGATTATGATAACCATTTGATGCGTAGCAAATTTTATGAGAAATTGTTTGATTAATGTTGCACTTATGTTTAATTTTTTATCTTGTTATGAATCTTTATTATATGAAAAATGTTTGCTTTTTTGAATTTTTAAATTTTTTCACAAGTGTAATTATTCTATACGTAGAATTTTTTTTTCACAGGTGAAAAACAGTTCACTTTGATTTGTTTTTTTTTCCAGCAGCAGCAGCACATAACCCATAAACAGTATTTAGATTTTTTTTCACAAGTGAAATATGTCTCAATACATGAAATTTGTTTTAAGACAAGAATGAACGTTGTTTTGTTTTTGTTTTTTTTTCACAAGTGAAATTATTGTATAGGAGTTTCCATTTTTTTCACAAGTGAAAAATGGTTTTTTGTAAATTAATTTTGGGTTTCTATGTGATTTTAAAGGCTCTTGGCTTTAATTACAAGCCTAGAGCCACTCCCCATAAACAGTAACTCATTATTACTAAATCTGTCAAAATTTTATTACTTTGATTAGTTTAATTTGTTTGTTTAATTACAAAGTTTTCCTTAGTTTAATTTCATTATTATTAAATCTGCCAAAATTATATTTAATTTTTTTTCACAAGTGAAAATATTGTATACATGGAATTTCTTTTCCACAAGTGAAAAATAAATTCAGCGAAAATTTTTGAATATCTTGTTAAAATAGAATATAAATTCATAAAATTTATTGAATGAAAAGTGTTTGCGTTTTTGGATGTTTAATTTTTTTTCACAAGTGAAATTTTTCTATACATGACATTTGCTTAAAGAAACTGTTTTGCTTTTTGTTTTTACACAAGTGAAAATAAATTAATTTTTTTAACAATTTCAAATAAAATCATATATAATCAAGAAATTCATAGATAACATTAAATGCTTATTAGTAAAAACAATTTTCAGAAGTGAAATTGTTTAAAAATGAATTCTATTTCACAAGTGAAAAAGATTACTTTAAAGGTAATTTACAAGTAGAATTTTTTTTTCACAAGTGAAAATAAGTTATATTTGATTTGTTTTTTCTTTCACAAGTGAAAATAAATTCTTTAAAATGAATTCTATTTCACATGTGAAAAAGATTCCTTTTAAGTTATATTTGATTTTGTTTTTTTTTCACAAGTGAAAATAAATTCTTCGTAAATTTTAAAATAATTTCAGAGAGATAAGATTAAACAAATGCATCTAAGGAAAACTTTATTTTTTTCACAAGTGAAATTATTCTATACATATAATCTTTTTGAATTTATTTTTTTTTTCACAAATGAAAATAAAATAACTTTGATTTTGTTTTTGTTTTTCACAAGTGAAAATAACATCAGTTTTTTTATCATTTTCAAATTAATTCACAGAGATAAGATTAAATATTAACTACATGAATTTACTTTTGATTTGTTTTTTTTTCACAACTGAAAATAAATTCACTTTAATTTGTTTCTGTTTTTTTACAAGTGAATATAAATCCAGTTTTTACAAAATTATCACCTAAATTAAATCCATATTAGTAAAAAAAAATTTCACAAGAGAAATTATTCCATATGTGGAATTTTTTTTTTTTTTTTCACAAGTGAAAATAAATTAACTTTGATTTTGTTTTTGTTTTTCACAAGTGAAAATAACATTAGGTTTACTCTTAAGCATCTGAGGAAAAATTTATTTTTTTATCACAAGTGAAATTATTCTATGCATTTTTATTATAAATTTAATACCTTCTTTCTTATTCCTATTCCCGATTTTTTTTTTCTTGTGAAAGGTTTTTAATGTTTTCAATTTCCCAATTTTTATAATACATTTAATAACTTTGGTTGACTTAACTATTGGCCACTCAAAAACATTTTTAATGTTTTCCTATTCCCCATATTTTTTTTCCTGTCAAATTCTTTATTGCTATTTAATGTAACGTTGAAAAGTAGTTAAATGTATGGGAAGTGTAACCAAAAATTAACTGTACGCGTTTGGTTACCATTTTTTTTTTTCATTTTTTTGTCTATATATTGTCTATGTAGATCCACTTCTATCATAAATCTTATTTTCTCTCACTTCTTTTTTATTTTTCTCTCATCCAAACAACAAAGAAAATGGAAAATTATTTTAGAACCCCTAATCTAGAGAGGTTGAAAGATGCCGCTTGTTCTGACGAGTTGCTAAAGGCTTTTCAGTTTTTTTTAAGCAGCAGATGTTGGAGTTACAGGGTTTCATTAAAAAGACTGAGGAAGATTGTCAACAATTGACTAGGCAGATTGAAAAGCAAGAAGAGTATCTTCGTGAATTGGAGATCTCCGATGGAGATGCTACCTTGATTATCGAAATGATCAATGATACTTTGAAAAAGGAGCGTTCTAGGCTTGACGATTTGGGGAAACTGCTGGTTAAGACGCGTAATGATATGTTTGATAAGAAGAGAGAGGTCGCCTATATTAAGCAGGAGATGAAGGATCAGGACTTCTTCCATTAGGGGTGTACTGGTTTTGTTTTATTTTAATTTTCTCAGTTTATGTATGTCCAAATTTTGAATTATAAAATATGTAATGGACGAATATTATGATTTTTGCTTTGTATTGAAATGAAGTTCAGTTGCTATTATCTATTTATTTTTTGTTTTTAGAATAATTTCATTTTTTTTCACAAGTGAAATTTTTTTATACATGAAATTTGTTTGAAGATAAGAATGAACTTTGTTTTTCTTTTTGTTTTTTCACAAGTGAAATAAAATTTACTATAACGTGTTTTTGTTTTCTCACACAAGTGAAAATAAAATAAGTTTTTTTTTTATCATTTTCAAATAAATTCATAGAGATAAGATTAAATATTATATACATGAATTTACTATAACATCAGTTTTTTTTTATCAGTTTCAGATTAATTCACAGAGATAAGATTAAATATTAACTACATGAATTTACTTTTGATTTGTTTTTTTTCACAACTGAAAATAAATTTACTTTAATTTGTTTCTGTTTTTTTACAAGTGAATATAAATTCAGTTTTTACAAAATTATCACCTAAATTAAATCCATATTAGTAAAACTTTTTTTTTACCAGAGAAATTATTCCGTATGTGGAATTTATTTTTTTTTCACAAGTGAAAATAAATTAATTTTGATTTTGTTTTTGTTTTTCACAAGTGAAAATAACATCAGTTTTTTTATTATTTTCAAATTAATTCACAGAGATAAGATTAAATATTAACTACATGAATTTACTTTTGATTTGTTTTTTTTTCACGACTGAAAATAAAATAAATTTAATTTGTTTCTGTTTTTTTACAAGTGAATATAAATCCAGTTTTTACAAAATTATCACCTAAATTAAATCCATATTAGTAAAAAAAAAATCACAAGAGAAATTATTCCATATGTGGAATTTATTTTTTTCACAAGTAAAAATAAATTAACTTTGATTTTGTTTTTGTGAAAGGTTTTTAATGTTTTCATTTTCCCAATTTTTATAATACATTTAATAACTTCGGTTGACTTAACTATTGGTCTCTCAAAAACATTTTTAATGTTTTCCTATTCCCCATATTTTTTTTCCTGTCAAATTCTTTATTGGTATTTAATGTAACGTTGAAAAGTAGTTAAACGTATGGGAAGTGTAAACAACAATTAACTGTACGCGTTTGGTTACCAATTTTTTTTCCTTTTTTTTTTCCTTTTTTAGCCCAACCAAGCCCAGCCCATGAAAATATAAAATATTATAAGTCACACTGATAATTATAACATATGTTGAAATCCTAATTTTCTTACTCTTCATTTCATTTTCATTTTCAAATTGTTGGGATTAAATCCGGTTATTAATGGCTTCAAAAGGATCGTTTTTTTTTTCTTCTTTACTCTATTTAATATTTTTCTGCTGTTATTGATATATTTCGAAATTAATTTTTCTGGTTGTTAGGTCACCATATTAGTAAACACAAGTAATCTTATAAGAGAAATGAGATGAGAATTAGACTTGGTTGATTAATAACAATATGAAAGATGAAAGAGCAAGAGTTTTCTTAAGATATGAAATTAACCAACATTTTACAATGAAGAGTTGATGTCCTATTTATAGGAGAAGAGTAGGGCAACATTCTTTTCTTCCCTATCTTACTATGTGAAGAGTAGGGCAACATTCCTTTCTTCCCTATCTTACTATGTCGTGGGCTTTAAGGCCATTGGACATCTTATTATACTTAAACATTAAACCATACGAGTAACTAAATAACTTAGATAATTGTGATATTTCTAGCAACCTATTACATTGACTGAAATGACCGAGACTTGACTGAATAGTTGAAAACTATGATCCTAACAATCTCCCCCTAAGGATCGGTCATGAAGGATTGTTGAAGGATAGAAGTTCGTCACGGTCATCGAGGTTGCTTGACGTCTTTGTCTTTGGACTTTAACTGTTGACATTTGTAGTTTTAGACGTCTTCAAAATGATTGTAGTAGAAGTGATTCATCGTTCTTTGTTCTTTGTCTTTGTTGATGTGAAAATGAGAGATGATGTTGTAATCCGCCACACGTCACTTTCGGTATTTCCAATGGATTCGCTCCGTTCCGACATGCTCATACATCTTTGACTGTGTTGTAGTTATGCATTCGTAGCTCTTTGTCTTTGTTGTTGAAAATTCATGATTGTTGTCGTAGAATCTTTTCTTTAGACTGTGATGTTGCATCGAGCTTTCATTGGCATTGAGATGTATGTATGAGCACGTGGAAGTTGGTGTTCAAGATGGCATTTGTACCTGAAATAAAACAGTTAGCAATAATACAACCGGTACTTACAGGTTTGAACTAGAATTCATCAACAGCATATTGTGAAGACTCCTTCTAATTCGCGCCAAGGCCGTTCCTAATCGGATACCCCCTAAGGAGCTTACACGGGCACACCTAAGTACACCCACGATTAGGTGAGTCGCTGGAGATCACCCCACGACTGTAGACCATTTGAAGCCATCATAAACACTAAGCGTAACCCACGAGGAATTACCGAAGTGACCTGCTGTCAGGGCTGTTTGATGTTGACCCTGGCAGGATTTCCGTTCAATCATTCGAGAAATACCTAAGTAAATCCCTCATGAACGTTCTAGGCAGATTGCTAAGATCTGCGAAGGACTCGATAATTTACAATTGGTGTCCATTGATGTAGAACAACCAATGTAAGATTACTAAGTGTACCTAAGAGATCTTTGATGTATCTCGTGGCTCTAGACTCAATTAGTGCAACTTATGGTTTCCTATGCGGAGATTGGGGCAGGGTCTCCTGTTTCAATATCAACCAACTCTAAATAGAAGGTCGATAGATTACAACGGTTCCCCGTGAGAATGAAACAAGTATCTTTTGAGAGATACCCGAGTGGCTAGAAGGTTAAGGTGCATGCGTCACTGGGTCCATGACGTCTTTTATCTTCAATACCGGTGTCGCCTTAGCAACAACCAGTAGCATATGAATTGAACCCGGTGTCTGCCCTAAGGTTGAATAATTTGGAGGGCTCATTTCTTTTCACCCTTTTCATAACGTTTCTTTTTAATTCTTCAACCCCTTCTTTCTCCGTTTCATTCATTACTCCTTTTTCGAATCATACCTAAGGACTTCTAAATACTAACTATTGGTGATGTCCTTGGGTAGATCCCTCCGGTTTAGGCGGATCATAGGACGGTTATTCCTAACCTTAGTCACCTTATAACTCCATGACTATCCTAGTGATGCCTTTTGAAACCATTCATTTGAAAATCTCTCAAAGTGTTTGTGAATAAAAAAATTTTATAACACTTTGAGGGTTTTATTTTCTTATGAAATACTCCCCCTCCACATGTGCTTATGAATATTTTGCGGAAAATAACACATGCGGGAGAAGTTAGCACTTTAGAATTGATCCACTCTTAATAGACATGTACCCGAGGGACACGGTTACGTTGCTTAGTTAAAGGGATGCATTGTCAGTTTTTAGGTGACAACTAGCCCTAATAACTACCTTGAAGTTGTAAACATTCCATAAAGGAAGTTAGACCCGTCAAAGTAACGTCTAGAAAGAGTTTCTCGAAACGGTACAATCTACTCGGATAAATCCTTTCGAATACTAACGGTTTTTGTTTCGTCAATTCTTGGGTCATTACTGAGTCGAGCTCGAGTGAGATACAATTTTGCCACATCATATTTTAATCATTTTCTTCTTCTCCCCCTCAAAAATAGCATATCAAATGTTGTTTTTGCAAACGATTTTTATTAAAATATGCTTTTTGAGTCTTATGTGGAGTTATCATCAAAGATTTGAGATTTTAAGAACGATGTTTTGGTACAAGTACTCCCCCTCAACTTGTGGATACCTGATAAGTCGCGGGAGCAAAGTACAAGCTCGAACCACGGGTATCGTTGTCCCAACGAGGGTTGAATATGGATCGCGTCACTCAAGACCGTGAGCTGTGTGTGATGAATAAGGTTTAAAAAGAAGTTTTGGTTTGTCTATACTACAACGAAAAATTAAAGTAAAGGAAAGCGGTAAAACGACATGAAATAAGAAAGCAAGTAAAGTTGCATGAATAAAATGACTAAATAAAGCGGTAAATGAAAGCGATAAGTAAATAAATCGGTAAATGAAATTAAAAGACAATGTGTTTGCAAAGCGACGCGAATAAGTTCGTTAAGCTTGAGGTAAAAGTTTGCAACGAGTTATTCTCCTTTCTCGAGATTAGTTGTTGATTAATCTTTTGAAAAGATATTAACTCAAGACGAGTGAATTAATCGTTCAAAGGTTTCGTCTTCGAATAATTAACTCACACGTCTAAGCAATCTTTCGATCACTTATCACAAACGTTTAAGCTCTTACATAACTCACAAACTCGAGCTGCTAAGCAAACACGTTTTAAAAAAAACTACTCGAGACTCATATTAAAAGCTTAAAGCGATAAAGAAAATTAAAGACTTGTAAAACATTAAAAGTAATTAAAGTTTAAAACTAAAAACTAAAGACACGAGACTAAAATGAGAAAACGACTCTAAAAAGATTTGAAGAAAATTCGACAGCATAACATTTAGAATTAAGAAAATAAAAACCTCACTCGATGAACGATGAGGGAAAATAAAAGTCTAACTCGACTTGTAAAAGAAATAAGAATAGAAGAGAAGAAGAAACAAGACATGACTCAAAATAAACTAAGACTAAAATTAAACTCGTATCTAAAAACTACAAACCAAACTCGCTAGACACATTAGACCAAACTCGCTAGACACATTATGCCAAACTCGCTAGCCCTAACATTAATGATATTCACAAAGCTCTTAATCTATTTTGGTGGGGTAATGGGGTAAAACAGAACCCAATTTGATGGTGTTCGTGGGAGAAAATGTGTGTATCAAAGTTTCGAGGGGGCCTTGGCTTTCGTCATTTGGGTCTATTTAACAGGTCTCTTCTTGCAAAACAGGTATGGAGGCTGATTAAATTTCCAGACACATTGGCTGCAAGGGTACTCAAAGCTCGTTACTTTCCAAGATCGACTTTCTTTGAGGCAAATGTCGGCTATCATCCTAGCTATATTTGGCGTAGTTTTCATGGAGTTAAAGAACTTGTTCTTAAGGGATGCAAGTGGAATATAGGTGATGGTCGTAGTGTCAATGTGTGGGACGATTATTGGCTTGAAAACCATAGAAGTTTGGGTCCTAAACTAGACAATTGTGAGGTACGTTATGTTCGCGACTTATTAAATGTTGACGGTGATGATTGGAACAGGGAACTTCTTATATCTTTGTTCCCAACTAATGTTGCAAACAAAATTTCATGTTGCTTTGTGAATCAATCGAGGCCGGACATTCTTTACTGGTTAAACAGTCCAAATGGACATTTTTCAACTAAAATGGCTTATTTTTTGGCTCTTGATTCGGTAGATGAAATGGAGCAGAGTGTTTCAGAAGAACGGATTAGATTGTGGTGGGCTCTTTGGAAGGCAAATGTACCCAACAAAATCAAATTATTCGTCTGGCGAGCCTTGCACAATTATGTCCCATCTGTGGAAAATATGCAGGTTCGAGGTCTAAATGTAACAACAGTAGCTTGTACACTGTGTGGTGAATTTGGTGAGGATGTGATGCATGTTTTGTACAAGTGTTTGGCGGCCAAAGAAGTGTGGATTCGATGTGGGTTTGGTTATTTGTATGAAGTGAATGGTCCCGACACTTTGGAAGACTTATGTGGTATAACTCTAGGAAATAATTCGCTAAGTTGGGAGACATTCGTAATGACACTTTGGGGTTTATGGACGAGGCGAAATAAGAAGTTTCATGGTCAACTTGATGGAAGGGATTGGAGAGTAGATGTTTTTATTAAGGGTATACTTGCATAATACCATATGGCGAACCGAAAGGACACGTCTAGAGTAAGTGCTGCTGTACAAGAGAGAAAAACTTCTAGATGGGCTAAACCACAATTTGACCAGATTAAAATAAATTGTGATGCATCTTGGATCAAAGAGTCTGGAAAGATGGGCTTGGGTTTTGTTGCTCGGAATGATAGTGGGGAAGTGTTATTTTCAGGTGCTCGGGGAGAGTGTTTTATGAGTTCTCCATTGGAAGCCGAAGCGAAAGCTATCATGTGGGCTATGAGTCATGCTCGTAGCAGAGGTATCCCGAATNGCTTAGCATCTAGCTTCTAAAGAAACTCTATCATTTCACGTTCTCCGCAAATTTAAAATCTCAAGTAATGAGATCCGCGGATGCTTAGCCGATAATCAAGCCACGCATATATAAAGTAAAGTACGGGAGCCGACAAAAGAGTAGCTCCTTGTGTACAAAACTAGCAAAAGCTTATATAATCATCTTTGGTTAAGGGAACAAGCTAGGGCTCAACACGCCCGGATCAAGTCAAAATTTTTATTCCCACTCTTACCTAGTAGGAAAGTCAAACTCGGTGTCAAAACTTTTATTCTATTTTTGCATAATTTTTTTTTTTTTTTAATTTTTTCATTTTTTTGTGCTTTTTGCTTTGAAAATTTTTCAAAATTTTTTCAATTTTTTGGATTTTTTAGGAAAACGGGGTTGCGTAAGTAAACGACAAAGATGAAAGTGCGAGGTCAATCAAATCGAAGATTCACCCCCCCAGAGTAAAGGTAAACATTGTCCTCAATGTTTTCAAGGTAAGGGTAATCCTAATAATAAATCTAAGGCTGTTTATTAAGTATGCCAAAGATACCATTAGTCGATAAGATTTGGATATAGGATTTCCAAGATAGAAGCAAGACATGGGACTCGAGTGGAGATGAGATGATCCACGAGCACGAGAGTCATCATGAATTGGAGAAATCCTGCACAAACACAAACAACCAAGCAAACAAAAGATTGGAAGAGGTCGCCCTCCTCGCGTTACTTATTAGAAAATAAAATTAAAAGGATAAGCATGGGGTGCCTCCCATGAAGCGCTTGTTTAGTAACGAGTCGTATAGCTTAGACTCGCCCCGAATTTACTCGTCCTTGGGGGAGCAAATGAAACAGCCGGCTAGGAAAGCGACGATGCCGGGATCAAAAACAACATCCTCACTCGCGGAGGAGTGACGGATGGGTGAAACAATAGCATAGGTAAGATAAGGAAGAAAGATCATAACAACGATTTCGAGGTCGAATTCAAAGAGATCCTCCATGGTAAGCGTAACTTTCTCCTTAGTCTTAAAATCATCCTTCTTCAAAGTTTCATCAACAAAGTCTTCAATAGTAACGAAAGAAGCAAGGATGTCGGGCTGGAGCCCATGAGAGTCCTTAAAAGGTGATAAACCGGGTTTAAAAATTTTATCTTCTGATAGGAACGACAATGAAGCATCAACCATGGTAAAAGACGAAGAAACATTTGGAGACGACAACTTAATAGGTTCAGTAACTTCTGCAATGCTTGACGGAGTCGGGTCGACAGGAGTTAGAAACTCGTCGTGAAGAGAATTATCCATATGATGAACACTTGTAACCTC
>LBNU01029770.1:47742-60508 GCA_014162995.1 Artemisia annua
AAAAATGTTGTAGTAAGTCTTTTTAGTATATTTGAAACTTATTTCCATCATTAATTTCAGGTTTACAGTCCTTAATCAGTTTATGCAATTTTTCTTATGAAAATCTCATGTTGGTTTAAAGTTGTTGAAAGTTGTTGTTTGTAGTCCAAAAAACTCAGTTAAGCTCATTTGAAAGCTTTTAGAAGCTTTCAAAGCCTTTAAATCAGTTTAGTCCATTATTCCATAAAAATAGGAATTAATTAGTAGAAAATTAAAAATCAGTTTTTAGGGAAGATGAAGCAAGGAGCACTGTATATTGTTGATGGCAGTGGTTGTAGTGCTTCTTGGGAAGCTTAGGATTGTGTTCATGGTCCTTGGTTACATGTTCTGAGCATCTGATCACTTGTAAGCTCCATTTTCACTTTTTTTTGGCTTTTTACTGTGCACTAGATTATTAGCTGATTATATCTGTGTTCTTAGGCTTATTTTGGGTATCTCAATAGTATTATTACTTACAATTAGGTATTTGTTCAGAAGATCTCATAGTTGCTAAGTTTTCATTCTAACTGTCATAATAGCATAATCATGATCAGTGGTATTTTGTTATTATAATTGTTGTTTCTATGTTTCTATGAGCTGTTAACATTATAATAAGTCCTTATAAATAAGTCTCATGGTTTAAATCAGTACTTTAATTCGAAAGTCACATTTTCAGTCTCATAAGGCAGTGTTTGGATCAGTGATTTGTTGGGTGATCTTGTTGTTATTTAGTTGTTGTCTTGGCTCTAATAGATTGCATTAGGATATTATAGGTCCAGTAAAGCTTTAAAGTCATACCTCATTTGCAGAAAAAGTCAAAAACCTATTTGATCTCCCCTCACAATTGACTGTTGAGGAATTGAGATCCATAATCCACCAAATCAGTGCATAAGCCTTTGTTTTAGTTTAAGTTGGACTTATTTTAGCTTATCATAGCTTTTTCAATCATTTATGCTCAACACAAACTCATAAAAGTCAAAATAAGTAGTTTTCTAGAAAAGTCAAATTGCATAGGTATTCAGTTTATCCCAAAATGGCATGATTTTTCTTGATCTCAGTTTTTAAGTATAGCCTTTGAGCTTTTGGATATTTGGAATTTGCCAGCTTGTGTATCATGGAGTATTTTTAGTCTAATTATTAGATTTTTCTTTAAGGGCTTATTGGTAGCTTTATTTCACCTGTTTTTCAAAAGTGTGCCCTGCATCGGGGTCTTTGCTTGTTCAAGCCAATTTCATTTGCTCATCAATTGTTCATTAGTAGACTTTAGCCTGTGTTTTTTTTTTGTTGTTTTGGAATCCTCACAATGCCATGTTTCTATGCT
Organism: Artemisia annua; assembly: GCA_014162995.1. Classification (NCBI taxonomy): domain Eukaryota; kingdom Viridiplantae; phylum Streptophyta; class Magnoliopsida; order Asterales; family Asteraceae; genus Artemisia; species Artemisia annua. Next base: position 49,082 of record LBNU01029770.1, read on the forward strand.
AGTGCTTATTTTCCATGGATGTGCTTATTTACACTGCTTATTGTGACCTCCAAGTTCTATCCAATTGACCCTCTATACTGAGTCATCAGTATAAGGGCTCATGTTCATAAGCTCATTGTGAGCTTTCTTGTAGGCTTTAGCTTGTGTCCTTGGGCTCTTTTGAAAGCTCTCCCACCAAGCTTATAGGTTCTAGGCTTATATTGGCCTTATTAGCTTATTTGATAAGCCAATATAAAGCCTGCAGTTTGCCTTTAGCCTCCTTGTTCTACTGTGAGCATTTGGATTTGCTTATTAGCTTTTTGAAGTTTATTTTGTTTAATTTTCTCTTTACTTTGGCTTCTTTCAAGTTTATCTTATTTGTCATTAGCTTATTTAGCCTTTGGTTCCAGTTTATTAGCTTATGGAAAGCTTTTACAAGCTTAAAATGTCAATAGAGCTTGAAAAAGCTTACTGTTAAGCCAATAAGCACCCACAGAGCTTATCTCTGTGTTCCAAAAATTTTTCCTTCATTAAAGTTATGTATTTTTGTTGTTAAAATAGCTTTACAAAAAGAAAAACAGAAAAGAAAAATAAAAGAGAAAAGTGCCAGTGGTTGAGGTCGAACCTGTGACCTCCTGGTAGCCAAGTACAAAACCAAACCACACTTGAGCACCATCTGCCCTAGCTATTTGTTAGTGTTTAATGTTTCCTTTCTTATTTATATACTTAACCTTTTTCCTTTTATCGATTACGAGAGCAATACTATCCGAATCAAAAAGGGGAAGAAAACAATAAGCTTCCCAACGATCCCACGATATATAAGAGAAGCTAATCTACGGATGAAGGCGGAGGTGGACCCCGGTGCACTCAAAGGTAATGTTAAGGAAAAGATCCTTGCATGGGAGGCAAGGATTAAGAATTATAATGAAAGTAAGTTAGAAGAATGTAGGAATGATGAAGAGAATTTTGTGGGGAAGGAGAAGCACATCGATAACAACCCTAGATTCACGGAAGGAGACTTAGTACTCCTAAGGCATTTAGAAACAAAGGCATCCACCGACGAACCAAGTCCTTGGTGGTACGGACCATTTACAATTAAAAACCTATATGAGAATGGGATGGTTAGCTTGGTTAGTAAGAGAGGGGGTGAGGTAACCGCAAGTGTGGAGCGATTGAGGTATCATCACCCGGGCGATGGGGACTACAAATATCAAGGTTACATCGTAATGAGAGACGAAGTCACGTAATGTACGGTGACTTTGAGTCTAGCTACAAGACTCGTTAATAAAGAAAAGCACTTCTTGGGAGGCAACCCATGCTTTGTGTTTGTTTGTTTGTTTATTTGATTTTATTTGTTTACGTATGTAAGTTATATTTCTTGTTACTGATTCATGCTTCAAACTAAATTGTGAAAATGCTTTATTTTGTTTTTAACTTCGTCTTAACTACATATAAAGGTATTTTGCAAAAGCTAAGTGTAAGGGAAATCTAAATCGGTTTATAAAGAACGAATGAACATGAATCATAACAATGTAAATTAACATACATATTAGTATTTGTTTGAGTCAAATGCTTGTATCGAGTCATAATGAATTTTTGCATGAATTCCAGGAAGTAAGATCTAGTTTCTCCAGAACTTTTCCCGGGAACTTAACATGAGAATTCTGTCAGATCATTTCTGACGGCGTCAGGTTAAAATTTTCTGCAATTTTTGAAAGTTTTGTATTTCTTCCGGAAACCTAAAAAGTTTTGTTAATTCTTTAACTTATAATCTCCAGGAATTCTGCAAAATATTCATTCCACAAGCATTATATCCTATTATGTAGATTTTACCGCCGATTTTATGCGAGGTTGGCCTTTAACTTTTTCAGGTTAACAGGTTATTTTGGACAAGAAGATGATTTATATTTTGGAAGGGAACCTTTGAGCGTTCGTCTCTCATGGAAGAAGATCTAACCATGTTACCTCATTATCCACATCAAAAGATTCAGGGGAGTATTTGATTTCGTTCTTTCATTTTATTTACTTTTACATCTTCTATTTGAACATTGGGGACAATGTTCGGTTTAAGTGTAAGGGGGTAAATGAAGGCACCGTTGAGAATACACTTATGCTTGATGTTTTGCTTTGTTTGATAGTAAATTTGTAATAAAACCAAGAGAAATATTTGTTAGGGCAATTTTAGCGCCAATTTAAAATTTTTTACAACATTTAGAAGTGAAACCTTGATCTTAATGAGCGTCTCATGGATAGGAAATTGTATGACTAGCACAAAACCGTACCACTAAAAAATTTTCCACCCCAAATATGTGAGGTTCGCCCCTAGAATTGGTAGGAAAAGCATCCATCTTTGGTGCTATGATGTGAGTACCGGTAGTATTTAGATTCTAGAACTTGCGTTAGGACCATCTCAAATCCACAAGTGAGACTACATTCGTGTAGTTAAGATTTACTACATGATAAGAGGCATTAGGATTAACCCATTGTTTTACACCCGTATATTTGTTATAATTACATTGACTTCATTGGTCAAGTAATTCTCCCACACCCTTTGCGTTGTATCCATTTTTGGTACACGATACCCCTAGTACACCCCTCCGAGCCTATCCTTTCGTTTCGACCTTTGAGCATCTTACTCAAAGTGAGAATTTGTTTACACCCCACTAAATGTACACCCAAATCGCCTTAGCCTACCTTGTATGCACCCACCTTTGGTGCATTATTGTGAAAACATTTGTTAAACCCTTAGTTAATTATCCGGTCAATTACATGGTTGCTAAGTTAAGTCATATCCTTGTACATATTGTTTTGGGACGATTGGGACTCATGGGTAAAGTACTAGTGTAATGAAGTAATGGGGAAGAACAACATTATTACCCCCATACGTGCTAAATATTTAAAAAGTACTCCAAGTTTTTCGATTATCTTAATTCGAGTCATTAGAATAGTGATTGTAAAGTTATGTAAAGATTCAAGTGTAAGGGGAATGCAAATCCCCTATGATGTATTATTTTGGATGGTAGGGCAAGAGTGTATGAAAAAAAAAATCGAAAAATCAAGAAAAATACAAAAAAATATGAAAAAGAAAGAAGAAAAACATACGGACTACCATCCCGTTTCCTTTTATGTTCCTTTTTAGTTTTTGTTATTTCATTTTTAGACTAAGATTGAGTCGAGTCTTGACTTAAGCAACGATGTAGAGTGCATGTATTTGATCATGATAATTAACTCGCCACCACTAAAATACCCTTTATTCCAACCAAACCGTGTTATCATATCCCTACACCTTACGTTACAACCCTTTATAAAGCCCTCTTTGATAGTTTATCTTAGGTGCTTACGCCTAGTGGAGGAGTAATTGATCCTTTCCCAAGCCTATGGTAATCTATTTGCTATGACAGGTAGTGAGTGTTATTTTCCGTTTCCATTTATGAGATATAAACTTTATGACATTTGAGAGATGTGAGAATCCAAACACTATTTGTGAGGTGCTAGTGTATGATTTCCGTGCTTGTTATGATTAGGGTCTAATAACTATTTGTTGTAATTACTTTTATATTCGTGTTAAATGACCCCTAACTCATATTTTGATTGGAATAAAAGCTCATTTGCTTGAGGACAAGCAAATCTCAAGTGTAAGGGTATTTGATGAGACGAAAAGTGTTACGCTTTTAGGGGGTCATTTAAGCCCTAATTCGTATAAATGTGATCAAATATTGCCCTAAATCGTTCCTTTTGTCATTTTAGGTACTTTTGAGAGGAATTCTGGAAAACATGCATATTCGGACGTTTTTGGAGCATAAAAGTGAAGAAAACGACAAAGTCTCAAAAGATGAAGATTTACAACCTGACGGCGTCAGAAGTCACAAGGTGACGCCGTCAGAAAGCCTTGACAAAAGAGTGGAATCCAATTTTCAAATGACGGGCCAGAGGAAATTTTGGAATTAACACCTGACGCCGTCAGGTGTTAGGAAAAGTAGGCCGTCAGGTTATATTTTAAAGAGTGACGGCCCAGAAGGTTTTATAAGGTGACGGCGTCAGAAGTGGATCTAGGCCATCCGAGAAACCTAATGGCGGCGAGCTGACGGCGTCAGCCCTTATAACCTGACGCCGTCAGAGTGTAAAATCTATATATAGTTTTCTAATTTTCATTCATTAGTGTGGAACTTTGTGGAGAACTTTTAGGGCAAACCCTAAAGACGAATTTTCTGTACTTTTTAGGGTTTCCAACCCTTGGAACCCTCATGCTTAATTAAAGATAAGTCTTCACTTTAATTCAATCAATATGTCTATGTGTTGGTTGATTATCTCTTTTGCTTGTCTTTTAATTAACATGTGTAGCTAAATTCTCTAGTGTTTGCTTAGATCTAATGAAACCTAACTATTAATTATTGGTTAATTGGTGTGTGTTGTTGTTTGTTGGGATGATTGTTCCATCAATGTTAGGCTCAAGAAAACTGGCCAACCTCCTTTATGGTAACGTGCTTGAACGTCTTGGGAAACATGTAGCCAAGGCATACTAGGCTATTAAGGTAGTATTTAACGCATGAGCCACTGTTTACAACCCCTATGGTTGTGCCGTGCATGGCATAGGGCGAGATAAGAGCTCATAGAATTGGAGAGATATGTATGCCACTCCATGAGTTATTAGGAATACACCCTTCATCCACACAAGTAACATACATATCAATTAACCGGTAAAAGATAGTTAGGGAGTAATGAAATCTAAGTAAACACAACTTTCTCCATATTGTTTTCACAACCACAATAGTTTAGATATTTATTTTATTTTAATTTGCATAAGTAGTAAACTTGGGTTAGTTGACTAGCAACTAATTCCGCCCTTCTTCCAAAACCGAGATTTTACTTGCTTTCCATAAAACATAAAAATACAAAAAGAATCTTCCTTCCACCCTTAGACCTATTAGAGTAGTTTTTCTATCCTAACGAACACTATTCCCTGTGAGAGAACGATCAATCCCCCGTACTTACCACTATCCTATACTACATCGGTCAGGTACACTGCCTGGTGGGGTTGTAAGCCTCTTGAGATTCCTTGAGAGGTAAAACCTATTGTAAGGTCACAAAACCACGCATCACTTAGAGAATGCAATTACGCTTGATTTTTGTTTGTTTGATGGTAGATGTGTAATAAAACTGAGAGAAATACCTGTTAGGGTAATTTTAGTGCCAAATTTAAATTTTTTTACAACATATAGGAGTGAAACTGATGAGTGCTCAAACACTCATCATTTTTGGTAAAATATGAACTGCAAAACATACAAAAACACTCAGAAATGCGTCAAAATACTGAAAATATTTCAAAATTGTGTTTTATATGTTTTAGATGCAAAATGAGTAAAAAAAACGAAAAACGAACAAAGTTTGCATAATTGGCAGTTTCAGTCCCCCAACTTTCAGAAATTGGCAAAACTAGTCCCTAAAATCCAAAATTGTGGAGTTTTGTCATTCAAGGTCCCTAAAATAATTTAAGTTGTCAATTTTGGTCCATGAATGATTCTTTGGTAAAATTTCACTTTTAACCCCTCAACTTTCAAAGATTGTCAAATTTAGTCTCGGGGTTTTCAAAAAATGGAAAATTATCTTTTATAACCCTTGCACTATTGGAACTTGTCATGTTTGGCCCTTATGATAATTTTTGGAAAGTTGCAGAACCAGCCCCTAAGTTTTCAGAAATTACATGTTTGGTCCCTATACTTTTTATCTACTAATACCAAAAGGACCTTATGTAGTTTACTAAACCCAACAACAAACAAAACCCCATCACCCTTAATAACCCAACCCAATCCACCCCAAAACAAATAAAAACCCACCAAGCCCTTTAACCCTTCCCAGGCCCAATTCCAAAACAACCCAAACACCCCTGGTATATACCCCCGTTTATTATAAACCCTAGTCAAACCAAAGTTTGACCCCTCCTTCTCCCTCACCCACGTGATAAATCTGCAACTCACCCTTCACCTCACCTCCACCTCAGCCAAGCCATACCATGTCTCCCCAGCTCACCACAACCAAACAAGTGCATTAATTGTTCCATAAATCCATCCAAGTTACCCCAACTGCCACATGTGACTTTGGCGCCAAAAACAGTTTTAAAGGTTGGGATTAATTCAAGCCAATACAATGGCTAGGAAGAAGTGGGAAAGTGCTATGGGTCCTTTTTGAGACCTATAAATGAAGAAAAGAAGGCAGAAGTGGAGCCAGCTAGTTTTTAGTAGTAGTTTTAGTTAGCTAGTATAGTGTAGTTTTAGATTTCTCATGTCGTTTTAATTAGTTCTTTTTTTTTCAGTGTAATTCTTTGATAAAAAATGTTGTAGTAAGTCTTTTTAGTATATTTGAAACTTATTTCCATCATTAATTTCAGGTTTACAGTCCTTAATCAGTTTATGCAATTTTTCTTATGAAAATCTCATGTTGGTTTAAAGTTGTTGAAAGTTGTTGTTTGTAGTCCAAAAAACTCAGTTAAGCTCATTTGAAAGCTTTTAGAAGCTTTCAAAGCCTTTAAATCAGTTTAGTCCATTATTCCATAAAATTAGGAAATAATTAGTAGAAAATTAAAAATCAGTTTTTAGGGAAGATGAAGCAAGGAGCACTGTATATTGTTGATGGCAGTGGTTGTAGTGCTTCTTGGGAAGCTTAGGATTGTGTTCATGGTCCTTGGTTACATGTTCTGAGCATCTGATCACTTGTAAGCTCCATTTTCACTTTTTGGCTTTTCACTGTGCACTAGACTATTAGCTGATTATATCTGTGTTCTTAGGCTTATTTTGGGTATCTCAATAGTATTATTATTTAAAATTAGGTATTTGTTCAGAAGATCTCATAGTTGCTAAGTTTTCATTCTAACTGTCATAATAGCATAATCATGATCAGTGGTATTTTGTTATTATAATTGTTGTTTCTATGTTTCTATGAGCTGTTAACATTATTATAAATAAGTCTCATGGTTTAAATCAGTACTTTAATTTGAAAGTCACATTTTCAGTCTCATAAGGCAGTGTTTGGATCAGGACCATATTCCATGATCTTGTTGTTATTTTGCTGTTAATTTGGCTTGAATAGACTGCATTAGGTTAGTTTAGGATAGTTAAAGCATAAAATCATATTGTTCTTTAGATAAATAGTCAAAACTTCCTTTAATCCATCATTATATGTTCACTGTGTAGGATTTAGGTTCTAATTTTTATCATAACATTGCATATCTAGGTAACATAGCTTCTTTCAGTTCCCAAGTAGCTTATTGCAACTTATTAAGCCATTAGGAGTCAGTTTAAACTCACCAAAGTCAAACTAGAGTTTAATTTCAAAAAGTCAAAATGCATAGTTTGTTGATTTTTTCATTTCTGGAAAGCATTTTCATGATATTAATTTTCATTGTTAGCATTTGAACTTTTGGAATTAGAAACTTTGTCAGCTTGTTCTCCTTGGACCTTTTTTGTTGCATTTTTTTGATTTTACTTTAATAGCTTAGTGATGGCTCAAAGTGGGCTGGTTGGCAAGTAGTTGCCCTGCACCACAGAATTGAGCCATAAGCTCATCTTCATAAGCTCACCACCAGTTCCTTAGTGAAGCTGAGTGGTGGCTTTTGGGTGTTTTGGACATCCCATAGTACCAGCTTCAATTTCTTGTGCTTATTTTTCAGTTAGGTGCTTATTATTGTGCTTATTCCTTTCCTTCAAATCATCATGGTCACTCAGACACACTGAGCAATTAGTGTGAGTGAGCCAGCTTCACAAGCTTCTTGTAAGCTCATCTGTGGAGCTTATCATGTGGATTTAGGTTTTTTGAGAAGCTCTCTCAGCTAATTTGCTATTTCCAAGCTCATTTTTTGTTTACAAGCTCTTGCCCTTAGCTAAAAACAGTCCTGCATAAGCCCACAAGGCCTGCTTGTTGTTCAGTGTTTTGATTTTGCTTATTTTGTTATTTTCAGCTTATTCCATATGCTTTTCTTGTTGTTCTAACTTACTTCCAGTATAATAAACTTGTTTTTTTTTAGCTTATTTAACCTTTGGTGTTCAGTATACAGCTTCTGTGGTAGTTTTTTCCAAAATTAAAACCTTTTTTAGCTTTTAAGTTCAACTGTTGGAGTCATAAGCTCCAAATCTGATTATTTTTAAGTTTCAAAAATGTTGTTTTTGTAAAAGTTGTGTATTTTTGTTGTTAAAATAGTTTGGTAAAAAGAAAAGCAGAAAAGAAAAATAAAAGGGAAAAGTGCCAGTGGTTGGGGTCGAACCTGTGACCTCTTGGTTACCTGGTACAAAACTAAGCCTACCCCGTGCACCATCTCCCCTATGGTATTGTTAGTGTTTATGTTTTCCAGTTTTTTATATATACTAGTATTAGCATAATTAGCTTAATTTCCTTTTTCAGCTTATTTTACAGCTTATTAATAAGCTTTTTGTACCTTTTATATTTTTCCTAGTTAACTGATATTACTAAGTATTTATAGAATAAATTTCAGATTTAATTAAATTAGTTTAGTATTTATTTTGATTTAATCTAGTTTNACTTTTTTTGGCTTTTTACTGTGCACTAGATTATTAGCTGATTATATCTGTGGTTCTTAGGCTTATTTTGGGTATCTCAATAGTATTATTACTTAAAATTAGGTATTTGTTCAGAAGATCTCATAGTTGCTAAGTTTTCATTCTAACTGTCATAATAGCATAATCATGATCAGTGGTATTTTGTTATTATAATTGTTGTTTCTATGTTTCTATGAGCTGTTAACATTATAATAAGTCCTTATAAATAATTCTCATGGTTTAAATCAGTACTTTAATTTGAAAGTCACATTTTCAGTCTCATAAGGCAGTGTTTGGATCAGTGATTTGTTGGGTGATCTTGTTGTTATTTAGTTGTTGTTTAGGCTCTAATAGATTGCATTAGGATATTATAGGTCCAGTAAAGCTTTAAAGTCATACCTCATTTGCAGAAAAAGTCAAAAACCTATTTGATCTCCCCTCACAATTGACTGTTGAGGAATTGAGATCCATAATCCACCAAATCAGTGCATAAGCCTTTGTTTTAGTTTAAGTTGGACTTATTTTAGCTTATCATAGCTTTTTCAATCATTTATGATCAACACAAACTCATAAAAGTCAAAATAAGTAGTTTTCTAGAAAAGTCAAATTGCATAGGTATTCAGTTTATCCCAAAATGGCATGATTTTTCTTGATCTCAGTTTTTAAGTATAGCCTTTGAGCTTTTGGATATTTGGAATTTGCCAGCTTGTGTATCATGGAGTAGTTTTAGTCTAATTTTTAGATTTTTCTTTAAGGGCTTATTGGTAGCTTTATTTCACCTGTTTTTCAAAAGTATGCAATGCATCAGGGTCTTTGCTTGTTCAAGCCAATTTCATTTGCTCATCAATTGTTCATTAGTAGACTTTAGCCTGTGTTTTTTTTGTTGTTTTGGAATCCTCACAATGCCATGTTTCTATGCCAGCGCTTATTTTCCATGGATGTGCTTATTTACACTGCTTATTGTGACCTCCAAGTTCTATCCAATTGACCCTCTATACTGAGTCGTCAGTATAAGGGCTCATGTTCATAAGCTCAATGTGAGCTTTCTTGTGGGCTTTAGCTTGTGTCCTTGGGCTCTTTTGAAAGCTCTCCCACCAAGCTTATAGGTTCTAGGCTTATATTGGCCTTATTAGCTTATTTGATAAGCCAATATAAGGCCTACATTTTGCCTTTAGCCTGCTTGTTCCACTCTGAGCATTTGGATTTGCTTATTAGCTTTTTGAAGTTTATTTTGTTTAATTTTCTCTTTACTTTGGCTTCTTTCAAGTTTATCTTATTTGTCATTAGCTTATTTAGCCTTTGGTTCCAGTTTATTAGCTTATGGAAAGCTTTTACAAGCTTAAAATGTCAATAGAGCTTGAAAAAGCTTACTGTTAAGCCAATAAGCACCCACAGAGCTTATCTCTGTGTTCCAAAAAGTTTTCCTTCATTAAAGTTATGTATTTTTGTTGTTAAAATAGTTTTACAAAAAGAAAAACAGAAAAGAAAAATAAAAGAGAAAAGTGCCAGTGGTTGAGGTCGAACCTGTGACCTCCTAGTAGCCAAGTACAAAACCAAACCACACTTGAGCACCATCTGCCCTAGCTATTTGTTACTGTTTAATGTTTCCTTTCTTATTTATATACTTAACCTTTTTCCTTTTTAGCTTATTTCCTTTTTAGCTTATTTTCCAGCTTATTTATAAGCTTGTCATCACTTTTATAATTTCCCTAGTTTACTGATACTATAAGCTATTTTTAGAAAAAGTTTTACATTTATTACTGTTCATTTGCTATTTATTACAATTTAAATTAGTTTAATTAGTATTTAAATAGTTTTTAATTAATAATAATTATTTAAATAGTATAATAAATATTTTTCTTTTTCCAATAATTTTCTTTTATCATTAGGTTTGTAAAAAAGTAATTTTCATTTCCGTAGGCTTTTTATTTCTCAAAACTCGCGTTTTATTTTGTACGTTAACGTAATTTTAATTTAACTTTCGCGTTTTTAGGATTTAAAACGTTTTTTAGATAACTTTATCTCACGTGTTTGTTAATAGTGTTCATTTGAATCATTTTTCTTTCATTTCCTTAGTCAAACAATCAAAACCTTTTTCCTGTTCATAATCACTCGATCAAAAATTTGTTTAAATATCATTCACACCTCGTCGGGACATAACGACCTGGGGATATTCTATACTCCTTGGATCATTGCATTGAGCCCTAAATGGCTTGACTTTTGCTGACCAATATCCTTGGTTAATATAAGTTGACTGTTTTAGAGTCAATCAGGGCCCAATAGGCTTTGTGCTCTAGTTCTATCGGAAGATGACATGCCTTTCCGTACACAAGCTTGTAGGGCGTACACCCGATAGGTGTTTTATAAGCTGTACGGAAGGCCCAGAGTGCATCATCCAATTTATCCGTCCAGGATGCATGATTTTCTCCTACGGTCCTTTCTAGTATTCTTTTAATACCCCGATTTGAAACTTCTACTTGTCCACTTGTTTGTGGGTGGTATGCAGTAGAAAGACAGTGAGTTACACCATACTTTTGCATGACTTTGTCAAATTTGTCATTGCAGAAATGCGTTCCACGATCACTGATGATAGCACGTGGAGTTCCAAAATGGGCAAACAGGGCTTTGATGAATTTCACAACAACTCGGGCATCATTAGTGGGAAAAGCTTTCGCTTCAACCCATTTTGACAGATAGTCAACAGCCACGAGAATGTATTTATTTCCTTGAGATGATGGAAATGGCCCCATAAAGTCAATGCCCCATACATTAAAGATTTCACAAAATTGAATTGCATTTTGAGGCATTTCATTTCGTTGTGAAATATTCCCGTGACGCTGACAAGAGTCACAGGTTTTGATGAAATCATGGGCATCTTTATAGATTGTGGGCCAATAAAACC